>JANSLP010000108.1:0-92994 GCA_029298735.1 Ophiostoma sp. CBS 140.51
CCCACCGTGTTTTCCTAGTCCGTCCTTAGATATCCCATGCCAGCACGCGTTCTAGCACGGCACATCCAGTGAATGGGGGGGGATGGGGGGGGGGGGCAGCAAAAAAGTAGGTGAATCATACATGACAAGGGTTAGACGAAAAATTTCCACTTAGAGCAGAAAAAAGAGCCACCAAAGGACAGGGAGCTTCATTGATTAGGGACCTGGCGCACCCCAACTTTTTTTTAACCATACAGAAAAAAATAATACGGAGCATGATACTGGGAGAATAAAGGAGAAGACAAAGGGACAGAGCGCCCGGAAACACACAAATGAAAATAAAATACCAAAAAAAGATAAAATAAATTAAACGGCCGCTACCAAGTCCGTCGTGGCCAGCGTCAGGCAGCTCCCGCGTCATCAGGTCAGGTCGCAACTTCCCTCACCGCAACATCTGCGCCTTGCTCGCCAGCACGCCTTGCTCACCTTTGCCGCCCAGGAAAGAGCGAGCAAGACAAGGAGAGGCAGGGAAAGAGAAGACGAGTCACAGCGGGCGAGGAGGGAAGGCACGGCCGGGCGGCACAAACGAGGATGGGAGCCGCGAATGGGAGTAGAGGAGGTGACGTTGAAATGGGGGTAGGTGCGGCCGGGGTGAGAGAGAGGTCTCTAGGTCTCCAGGTCTACAGGTCTCATGAACACAAGCAGTTTTTTGAAAGTACACCCAAAAACGTATTTTCGGGCCACAGAACACTGGGTTTGCTGGGCTCGCTGGGCTGGATACTTCCCGCGCAAAAGATGTCACATCAATCAGGAAACGAGAAACCATGGCAAAGGTACGGTGTACTTTGTGGAGATCAGTGGAGACGGGCGGTTCGGGCTTGTTCTCCACGAGCATGGAAGTGACAGGGGGTAGAGAAGGAAGAAGGGGGGAAAGAAGGGCCACAGAACGAGAAGAACGAGGAGACGAGGGGGCGAGGGGAGGTGACGAGGAGCTGGGACAGGAGCCCGATTTTTTTTGATGATTCTGTTTTCTCCTTCGTACCTTCCCTCTTTAATTGATTGCGTTTCCGCCACAGTTTACCTACCCCCCTGTTGGGTTGGGTTACCCCCCCTGAAACCACGTTCTGAGTAACAGAGCTTTGCAAAACGGAAGGATGGGTTCTGAGTACGCGCATGCCAACACCACAAACCAACCTGCACCCACCACCGTCACTCACAGTGAGAAGGGAACTGGAAAGAGAGGAATGACAAGACTGGGCAGCTTGTCTTACCTGGTTTTTGTTTCCCTTTGCGGACCTTCTCGTAAACCCCCGCGCACACGCGCACGCACACGTGTGGGCGCGGAACAAAGGCTCTCTTTGGCTGCCTTTGCTGCTCTTTTGTCATTTTGTCGTATCTCGACCGTTTTCTTGTTTTTTGCGCCTCGTTCGTTCCTGCCTCTTGCCATCACTTGCTGGGACAGTCACCTTTCATTCCATCATTCCTTCCTTCTTGGGCATTGTTGTCATCTCATTTCCTCGTCTTCGGCGTCATTTCATTTCCCTTCTTCTTCCCGCACACAGATCGCTCCTTCCTTCTTTCTCGGCATACCTCTGTTTTTCGCCTCCCCTCTCACCCCTTTTTCACCTTTTTCGCATCCTCCACCCCTTTCTCGGAAAGAGCAGCCGCGCCCGACCAGACGGCGCTATGAGGATATGGGGGGGACCTGGCTCAGTTTCCCTAGCTCTTCACTTTGCACACCGCAAGACGACCTCTTTACCAGTTTGCGCATCACTTTTGCACATCCCCCTTCTACCAAAGAGCCTAAGGAAGCCAACTTGGCAGCTAGTGCCCTCGGTGCCCTCTAACGCGCCCCTTTGGAGGGCGAAGCTCGCAGTGAAGCTCCTGTCGCTCAGGTCTCTTGCCAGACCGCCCGAGCACGAGTAGTAGAATAATCGACAAAATATGCATTTATGAAGTAGTGAGAAGTGAGTAGTGTGTCCTTCAGACGAACGTACCCAACGTAACTCAATCGAAAAGGTAAAAAGTAAAAAGTCGGTCTGATCTTTTGAGGAAGAAACAAATACGAGACGAAGACTCAAAAAATACGGAAAAAATGAGCTCAATTATCTCTCCCTTGGCTGAGATGGTTTCGGCCAAAAGCTTTGGGCATTGGGGACTTTTCTCTTGCATTTTCACTCTTTTCACATTAACGATTTTACCGGGCCTTGGGCAACAAAAAACACCCGCTAACATGCAAAGTGGTGTAGTACAAGGGCTTTGTTCTCTCTGCTTTCTCGTATCGTGAGTATGAGCATGAGCAGACATCACACAGAAAATAAAGGAAATAAAAGAGGAGAAGCTTGGCATTCTTGACCACTGTTCCAAATAATTTCAAAAATAAAATGTGAAAATGGCAAGTCAGAGTAGACCGAAGTCGACGCAAAGGGAGGACGCAAAAAGAGGGCTGAAAAGAAGGTGTGTGAGTGAGACTGTCTTGTCTGCTTGTCCATCCCCCCAAGGGCGGAACGGTATGACCGGGCTGGCCAGGTACACAGGAACACAGGCACAAGGAATTATGAAGTGGTTGCGAGGTTGCGGAGAAAGGTGAAAGGTTGCGAGGTTGTGTGAAGAGTGTTTTTGATATTTGTTTTTTTTCTTGGGTGAGCTTCGTTGCATTTTTGGTAGTGTTTTTTCGCCACCTGTCATTGCGAGGTGAAAAAAAAGTGTGCGTGGAGTGAGTGTGGACAAAAATGGTACTTCACTTGCTGGCCTTATGGGGCCCGTATTGGGTGCGTTTGGACATCGAGATCGGCAGCGTGTTATCGGAGATCGAAGTATCGCCGAGGTACTGGGACAGAGACTGGGGCGGTGGACTGGACAGGACAGTGGACTGCGAAGAGCCAAGCTGCTGGGCAGGTGTTACGGAAGAATGGGTAGGTTTTACAGTGGACAGTGCTGTAACTGCCTTGCAAGTGAGCCTGCCTCCTCGCCTAATGTCAGGCACAGGCTCGGCATCGACGCGCTGTAGTAGATCTGGTGACGGTCGCTGCGGTACCGGTGCTCGGGCCTTTTCTCCGCAGCGACCGAAGTGCAGTAAAAAAGTTGTAAAAGTATCAAAAGTCCCCGTCCTGGCGTGTTTCACTTGCGCTGGGTTTGCTTCTGTGGTGCAGGTTTAGTGGTCGCAAGACAAAGCGAAGCAAAGCGAACACAAGTAGCTCGACATTCCTCGTCCACCGGTTCAGCCGGGTACTGCAAGTTCGTGGCCGTTAGTGGATAATCTTAGCATTCTGAACATTTGAAATGCGTGCTGTCGTTTTGTCGCACGGAGCAATGATGGCCCAATGACTCAAAAGACAAAAAAGCAACCAGAGGGCGAGAGACGACGAGAGAGGCCGATATCAAAATGCGGATCAAGAGCGGCGATTCCCCCATTCCTTATCCTGCGATAAGAGACGGTGCCCCTTTCTTTGGGTCCTCTCTCAAAATAAGGTATCAGGAGAACCGAGCCTCCCAATTTTTCTTTTCTTTGAGGAATGACCATTAAGTGGGCATTTCTGAATATCCCTCAGATTGCGATGCGATGGCGATCCGGGGATTCGGTTATGGGTACCAGGGCGAAACAGAACACAACAGCTGGCAAAGACAGCTGTGACAGGTTATGACAGTTCCGGTGGCGGTGACAATCATGAGGATTGGCAGAAAAGGCGACAGAAGAGACATGGCAGACCAAGGAATATGCCGGCGCCAACGTCTCAGGATGGTGACGATCGAGGAGGAGGAAAAAAAGAATGAAAGGAAAGACGGCAATGGCAAATGAAAAGAGGCAAAGATTGCCCAATGCAGAATGAACAAATGAAAAAAGAAGGAGGGAGAAAAGAGGGACGTGACCATGTTGACGACAGGGGTGTAAGAAAGAAACAAATGTCAAGGGCGACAGGACGAAAAGACAAAAGACGGAAAGACGACGATGCAAATGGGCACGAGGACAAACGTGCATGCGTAGAATGGAGGACAAGCAGGATCCGATGCAGTACAACGAATGACGGGGACGCAATGAAATGAAGAGGACGATAAGCCTCTTCTGTCTCGTATTTTTTTTCGTCTTCGTGTTGCCTCATCGCATTGTGAACAGACAAATCAAAGCATTGGGGGCGGATGTTTGTTGGCAAGTGCGAAAAGACGAGGAAATATAAAGAGCTCGACGAAAACCAAATTGTGCGGGAAAGGGAGAGAAAGAACGAGGGACCCCCATCCATCCCACATCCCACGCTGCACCACCCGCTCTTGCCCTCGTTTTGCCCCGTCACTTATCTCTTGCCCGTTAAAGTTTAAAATCGGTCATTATCGTGAGATTTTGATTTTGTGCGCCTGGCCTCTGGTCTCCGTGCCCTTCGTTCTTTCCCCTTTGTCAAGGGAAATCAACAATCCCATAAAACTCGGACATCGGCCCAAAAAGGAAAGAGGGTTCCTGGCCCTGTTGGCCTAGGACCTCTCTATCGATCTCAATCTCCAATACGGTTCATCGTGATCCAACAGAAAGCAACCTGAAAACAATAGCCCCAGAGAAAGACACGACACTATCGTCACTATCGGTCATGCACGTGGTAGTCGCCAAACGGAGACATAAACGGCGAATCTGCGGTCTTTCGCCCTAAAACGGATAGCATCCCACGCCTCTACCCACGTCTGCCTCTCTGACTCCTCAAGAGGGAGAACGCCACACATTGAATTTTGGACACCAAAATATAAAAAATCCCAAAGAGAGTGTCTCAGAAAGAACGCTTGCCCACGCAAGGGATGAAGTAGATAGGGCCGGGTTTCAACTGAACTTTTCTGTCCACCAGCGTCTGCCGTCTCCTCTTTCTCGGGATTGTCTTCCCCTGACCGGACTCTCCTTCATGCTGGGAGCAGACTTGGCGCTAAGAGCGGTGCTAGGTCGCAAATCAGCTGGGGTTGAAAGGAGCACACTCCTGAGGGACAGGAGAGACGAGGAGCGGAAAGCGAAGATCTGTCTCGCCCTGTCGGAGAGAAGAGAGGAGACGGCTCTCACAGTGTTGACAAGAGGTCATCTGAACAGACCACGGACACAACACCAGCGGCCTGTGAACCAACCGACCAACTCTATTTTGTGGCGTCTGTCCAACCGTTAGAAAAGGTCCCAACCAACAGGCAGTGCCGGGCAAGCCGTTGGAAGTTCCAACGAACAACTGTAGTGACAAAAGACGAAACAACACGCTGGCAATTGTGGTCCTTTTGTTTCTATATTTACAGTACGAACAGCACAGGAACAAGCCCTAGGGGCTGGCCATATATTGTGCCGTATTACTGCCTGTCGGGCGTTGTTGTTCCATTGCCTCTATTGGCCATTGTTGATTTTTACAGGCATTTCACAGGCATATCATAGTGTGTTTTTCTATGCTTCATGTGCTTCGCCTCAAGTTTGCTGGGATCAACGTACTTTGTCGTCTGACAATGGCCTTGAAGGGGCAGGCTAGCAGCCAAGAATTTTAGAGAGAGACCTTTGATATCGAATAGCGCATTCGTCGTTGTGTTTAGGCAATGTCCATGGCAGTAATTCCATTTCTTCCGAGTAGAGACGCCTTGGCAGGCGGAGCGGTGGCAGGTTTGCTGTCCACTGTAAGAGACTCAGTATGATATGATACTTTCAGATACTTGGAGAGAGACTGTCTGACAACAATGTCTGACCTGTAACTTTGCGGCGGTTTCTGTCCTGCGATCGGTACCCGGCTATCTGGCCGAATGTCAGAGTACTCCATCATCTCACATGCCTGAGTTGCAGGCCAGTATCGTATCAGTCAATATCAGACAAGATAATCTTACGATATCAGACAGGGTTATTGCAAGCACTGTTTTGAAAAAAGGCCCGTTTTGCTGAGTGAACCGCAAGGCATGGCAGCATCCTTCCAGCGGTACGTTTGTCCCTACTGTGGTATAAACTGTGTCAACGAGTGCTGTTCCTCCAGCGATCGAAGAGAGAGATACGAGCACAACTGCATGGAGACTACGATTGGCCTGTCAGCACTAACAGCGACAGCGCAACGGTTTTTGGTATCTTTTTTTTTGGGTGATGCCTGCCAGGACTGGGGCTGCGAGGCCTGCAGGAAGATAAAAATAGGGAGGAGTAACGGTTTTTTAGTTCCCAATCCCAGATGCCTTCCTGTTGTTTGTTGACCTCGCCGGAGAACCGTTTTGCCTCCGGAGCGATGCGCCCGGTTATCCCTATGCTGTGGCTGGTACTTGTCGTTCTTGTTGTCCTTGACTTTGTTGTTCAAAACTCGCCTCACTTGCAAGGGAGCAAGTACAACAAAAAAACAGGACTCGGTACAGCCAACCCCCGCAAGAAGGGGAGGAAGGACGAGAGAATGCTGGGAAGACGCTGAGTGGCTGGGATCGAGGCATCAGCCCCAAAAACAGAAGGATACATGGATACTTGCAATCCTTGCAAGTACTCACTAAAGTTGCAGGGATCTGTCCTCTGCCTCCCTTTCATCTGGTGTCGGTTGTTGTTGAGAGAGAGGCAGAGAGAGAGACGTGGATGCCACTAAACTTCCACCCCCGGGTTTGAAACAAACGTGTACTTGTACCTTTGTACCTTTTTTTTCTTCCTTCCCTTTCCCCATAAAAAAATAAACAAAAGTGGAAAGGGGCACCAGAGGGAAGGAGAGAAGCAGGATGACGTATTGATCTTGCTGGGATCTGCTGCCCCTGCCGTATTTGTATTGGGAAGAGACAAACAAACCCCACAGTTGCTTTCGAGTATCCCAACCACAAATTCCACTGCCCAGGAAAGACCTTACTTTGCGCCTTCACTTTTAAGACGTGGCAGGTACGCACGGGCGGAGCACACAATATGCAAGAAGGAGCAAGCAGGACAGTGAACTACTACTGGACAGATGAAAACGTGCACTGAAGCGGCCGTCACCTTGACCTGACCGTCTTGCACCCTCAACGCTCGTCCCCCCTTTTCACGACGCAAAAGCGGTGTGCTTGGACGCTTGCGCACGGCGCTTGACGATTTGCCAGATGATTTTGATTGATTGCGAACTGCAACCCAACGATAAATCCAGCCGTTTGGTTTTCTTGGTTCGGTGTTTCTTTCAGTGTCCTCGATGGAGCTGCTGTTAGAAAAGAACACACCCTGAGAACGTTACAATCTGGTAGATCTCCGGAGATGGGAGGCTCGCAGAAGCAGGGCGCGTGACTGTCGTTCCTGCCCCAAGACGGAATACGGCAACTGCAACGGTGAGCGGTGACCGGCCGAGCAGGCCCTTGAGTTCTTTGCCTCCTCTCACCCCTTCGAGCCTTCTTCCGCTTTTGTATTGACTGAACGTCGACTCGGACTTGGCACTGGCCATTCAGGACCATTCACCGACATTTCACATTTTGCACATCCGCCCATCAAATCTCGGTCTGGGGGAGGAGGGCAGTAGGGGTTCTTGTTGATAGTCCTAATCTCCCACAAAAAAAACCGGCGAGGCCGGGGTCGGGGAGGCAAAAGGAAGATCAGGGTTCTCAGAGCGTCTGTCAAGGTTCATGTCAAGGTCAAATCATCGTCAAATCTGCAGCCAACTGCCATGGCCATGGGTCATGAGAACCAAGGTGCGTCGTCGCGTCAAATCCCAACCCCAGGAAACGATAAACAATGGGAAACGAATTCGAATAGGCGCGCAGATTGCATGTGAGCCTTAGCAGGCAGAGACCATACGTGCTGTGTTGCATCTGCATGCGGTAATGCAAACGAGAAGCAATATGTCGTCAGAGAGGACAGGATGATATGTACAAGTTCGACATCTTAACATGCATGCTATTGCAACAAAAGCAGCACCGAGCAAGGGGGAACACAAAGACGCTGGTGGCGATTGTGACTATTTTGTTTCCTCGTCCTTTTCTGATATCGTTTATTGGACGACGATGATGCATGAAAGCGGGAACCAGGGAAACTCTAAAAATAAAAGAATACAAGCGATGCCAACAAAAAAGAAAAGTGAGGCGAAAAGGAAGGATGCAAAGAAGGCGAAAGGTTCCCAAGTCAGACCACTCTGGCGGGTCTTGTTCCCTCGGTTCCCCTACCCATGTTCTCTCTCTGCATCTTTGCATCACTTTTCAGTGTGTTGTTTTGTTGCGATAGGTGTTGTTGAGAGAGAGGCGCAGTCGCCAAAGTCGACGTGGGATAGTCCGTAAATTGAAAGCGTGGGATGTGCTCCAAAGCCAGCGCAGGACTCGGGCACGGGCGCGCGACCGACCAGCTGGTTCAGTGTGCCGTCAAGGATGCCGTTTTCAGGAAGAAGAGAAAAGAAGTAAAGAAACGAAAGAAGTGTAAATACGGCGTCGCAGTGGGATGACGCAGTGGTTTGTGAGTGGCTCTTGGGAAGTCGTGGGTGAGGGGAGAAAGCGGCAAAACGGTCGCAAAAGTTAAAACGGTCAACACCCCTGTCAACTAAACAAAAGGGAAAAGCCAACCCGCGCAACGCTTACCCTTTCACGGTTATTGGCAGTGGAAAAGAAAGGAGAAACAACGTTTCTTCCCTACCAAAAATCAATGACGCATCACCACGGCACAGAAGAGCCAGCAAGGTGAAAAAAGACAAAGTGGAGAGTGGGGAAAGAAAAGGCCAAAAACATTGAAAACAACCGAGTCTCGGAACGAGAGACAAAAACAGGGGAGGAACCTGTCACAAACACGATTGTTGACGTTTTGCGCAATTTCTGACTGAGCACATCCCCAACTCTTGGTACGATCGGCTCCTCAAGAGACAATGTTGTCTTTTGGCAGCCATACAAGGCGCGACGCGACAGAATAACGTGGATAACAGAACGACGGCAAGACGGCGTGTTTGTTGTTGACGACGGCATTGCTCAAATGGGCAAGCCTCGCAAGGTTGTAGGATTTGCTTGCATTCACTTTGTCTGCAATTGACTGTAGTTTGACTGTACTTGTCTGCACTCATCTGCATTCGCAGGTGCACATGGCACATGGCGCCTGTCCGTGTCCGCGACGTGCATCTGCACTCCGCATGGCGTTTCTTTTTTGAGTGCAATAAATACAGTTCATATGTCGTAGAAATGGCAGTGCCCAGCGTGTCGCGCCGCTTCCTTTGTTCCTTTGCTATTGTTCTCTGCTTGGCCCTCTGTTTCTGGAGGTCATGTGGTGACAAAGGGGAAATGGGCTCCCGATCCATCCACAGTGCAGCACGTCCTTCGAGCCACAGGCCCAACCAAAAAACAGGTTGCGCTAATACTAACGAAGGAAGAATAAAAGCAGAGGCTGGCAGAGGGTCTGAAGCGCGCTGTGCAATTAGATTCAAAAAAAAATTAGCACATCGATACGTCGTAATACAGCTAATAGCACCCCGAAAGATAGGGCTCAAAAGCGATTGATTGAAGCGATGAAAATAAATTGAAGCGATAAGCCGTAGCGATAAATGCGCTCGAAGGTTGAAAGTTCGAGGCGTTAAGCGTTAAAAAGCGCTGTAGGCGTTAGAAGGCGCTGTAGACGTTAGAAGGCTGGCGCTGGAGTGCGACGGAGGCCTGGCCTGATAAAGACACAGAGCACCTTCTGGAGCGGTGGGTGACTGTCGCTCGATTGCTGTACAGGACTGTGGATGTACTGGGAGCCGTGGATATGGATTTGTCGTAAACTGAGAAGAAAAGAAGAAAACGGCAACAGCCAGCCGGCGAAACGCCCGCCCGGGCGTCGTCTTTTTCTCTCTCTCAGTTTCTGTTGTTTACCCCATTTCCGCGGCAAGCTGCCTTGCCGGCTTGCCAGGTCGCATCACCATCACAAGTCGAAGTCGAGGGTTGAAGAAAAGCCGGCGGCACAGCGGCAAAGTGACAGGAGAACGAGAAAGAAAAAGAAGAAAAGAAAAAAAAGAAAGCGCCGCCAGCGCGTTCGAAAGTGAGTGGTGGTGCAACGTGGGCGGGACAAGCCGTAGACAGCGGTCTGTGATTGGCCCGTTTTGGATGTGGACGTTGTGTTGTACCTGAATCAAAAGCCAAAAGCGCGAGGGACGAACGACAAGAAGGAGTGGCTGGAAAGGGGAAATCAAAAGAGAGAACGGGTCGAGTGAGAGAGAAATACCGTCGAAACGGCCACTGCCCAACCGCCTACCACGGACGCTCTCTTGTCGCGAATAATGTTGGTGGTGCGGGCTCTCTTCTGCTTTGTCTGATCCGACCCTTTGGAGAGTCACGCGGGCATTTTTGAAGCAAGATGCCCCACCCTTCTTGTGACAAAACGATAGGCCGCGTCCATTGCACAACCAGTGTGACGGTGTTCGGAGTGGACGACGTTTGTTGTCGCTCTTGTCGTTCTGTCGTTCTTTATTTCATTCTGCCCAGTTGTCTTCCAACATTTTGACTGTTTCCAACAGACCCCTGTCTCTCTTCTCGGCAAAGACGACGAAGCCCGAAAAGAGTTGTGAGATAGGGGGCCAATAACAGTAGGACGAACCCGGCGTCAAGAAAGAGAAAGTTCATGACCGGGTTGGCCAGGGTTGCCAGAATTTCAAATGAAGAGCGAGAGCGAAAGAGAAGGGAGACAAGGAGAGAGAGGGGAGTGGTTACGTCGTCATATCTTACGTCGCCCTATTTGCGATTGGGCCCTTTAAGTTTGAGCGCCCCTTTTTCGCTTTGGCCGGCACCGGCGCCGAGACTTGGACTGTTTTGTTGGAAGGGAAAGTGCGATATTGGGTCGGAAGGACGGAACAGGAAAGAGGGTCACGATGATTTTGCGGTGACGAAATGACTTGAGGGAAAGAGCCCGAAAAAAGAAGGAAAGATCGCGCAAAGTGGCACAGGCCAAAGAGGAAAGAACACGAGAAAAACCAACGTCATGACGGAAAGCACCTCGCAGAAGAAAAAAAAGGAAGCAACGAAGCGAAACCAAACCCAACGGGAAGGAGAAACCAGACGAAGCCAAACTGCATTCAGCAAGACCCCGAAATACCCACAACCCACGAACAAAAGTACCAGGAGCGAAGAAGGAAAAGAAGGAAAGAACGAAGATGAAAGAAAGCACCGCAAAGGGCAAAGTGGCACTTCTTGTGGGATACGAGAGAGTAAGAGTGGAAATTGAGAAGAAAAGAAGTTCCGACTTCTCGGCAGCGCATGAGCCACGTCGTCCGCCGTAGCGCCCGTACAGAGTGCGTTTTGCTTTTTGACGTCGTATTAACTTGTCAGTATCAACATCAGTAGCGCCCCCTATTTTTCTGTTTCGGCGTTCGAAACGGCAGAAACGGCGATGGTTTTTTCTGTTTTCTGCTGTCAACAACTCCAATCAGAAAACGGCAGTGGGCAGCCGTGAGCACATGCCTTACGGTAGTATTCGAGTATTTTGTCACAGATGCCCCATCTCATCTTTTGCGCCCCAGTGCCCCTCCAAAAATTAATTCGTCTTATTTTTGTAGAAGTACACTTCAGCCCTCATCTCGAGGATATCATCAGAACCCGCGCGTTCCGATGTCTATTTCAACGGCAGATGCAAAAGGAGGCGAGAGAAGCGAAGGACGAAAAAAGGAAGAACCTCATATGCGCCGTCTATTTGTAACATGGCACGATATCCGGGGTAGAAGCAGCAACAATTACGACTCACGATGTAGTCGTTGGATAATGCCAAGCCTTTTCTTGGCAATACTTTTGTAAGATACGGACTGTCAACCACGATCACTTCAGCCTCTCGCAGCCGCTCACTTGTCCCGCGTGCCAGTGCGTGAGAAAATACTCAGTAAGGAGCAGAGATATGGGGGAACCGTAATAAAGGCCCGCGAAAGAAAGGCTACATGTGGACATCTGAAGCGCCCAAACCGCGCTGGAAATGGGAGATGCTACTTTGTACAGTCCGCGGGATACGATATGCACACAATACGGAAACACGGATCGCAATTCTGCTTCCTCTGCGTCTGTAGTTGCTGCGCATGAGTTCAGCCGGAGAGGAAAGGCATGACAGGGACATACCTCGGCCGTTGTCCATGTGAGTGAGTGAGATATTGGGACAAGGACTGCCTCGAACAAAAATGTGTCTTGCATGATGCATGCAGTCTTCTCCCCTCTCTTCTCCCTGCCCCTTTTCCCAATCTCCTTGCGCCTGGCATGCCCTTCCATTGCGTGCACTGCGTATGCGTGTGTGTGCACTGGCTTTGGTCCTGGAAGGAGGGAATAAGGCAAGTCATCTCACGTACATGAACGAACCAGACAAGCGGAGAAGGGGAGAAGAAGAGAGGAAGGACGACGTCCTGAGTAGAGTGAAATGGATGGCGGCCTGCTGGTATGCCGTGTTGGAGGGTATGAATAAGAAATACGGATTACGATGAGGAGAAGCATTCGGGGTTTCTCCGCAACGGTGGCTTTCAATTCAAATTCAAACGCAACGGTTTGCGAAAGGGTTGCACCTGAATTTTTTGTACATCTCACAATTCTTCAGAAAAGAAGGACATGTTCAAAAAGAGGAGGAGATAGAAAAGCCCCAACAGGAAGGATGTTAAAAAAGTTTAATCCTGAAAAAGGCGGGGAGGGTAAGGGGAACAAGAAAACGGTCCCCTTCTGCTTGTCTTACAAAAAAGGAGACAACAGAACAAGGCGGAATTGACGGCTCGACGGACAATCTTAAAACCAACAACGGAGTGTCTGAGGCCTTTCTTTCTGCATCCTTTCTCCTCTCTTTTGCATATCTGGGGTATCTCATGGCTCTCAAGGAAAAGGAATGGCAATCTCAAAAACCTTGGACAAAATGCCCCCTTTTAAGTAATGCCAAGCCGAGTTCACTCTGAATTTCAAAAGGACACATGTTTGGGGTAGCATCATGAAAGAGTGTTCCGTACGACGAAAGTACTGAATACTTTGTGCTTTGACAAGATCTCGATGTCGATCGCGAGAGGTCACAAGAAGCATTGCTGTCGACAACATGCATCATTGCAGACACAAAGGGAGTAGACAAGAGCTCAATACGAACTTGCAACAGGAAATGGGAAATGAGAGCATTGCAGAGACAAAGTACGGTGAGCATAAGTGAAGCGAGGCAAGATATATTTAGAGTTGTCGACCGTTTGTTGGAGCATCGCTAGAATTAGGGCCTTTCCAGCAACCACAACCCATGAGAAAGCATGACAGGGCCCTCTAATACGAGCTTTTAGGGCCCTTTAGGGGAGCTTTTGCAGCGGGGTGTAGTGCCTAAAGCGGTGAATATACAGTGCCGATCGGCCGCCCAGAGAAATAGGGCCATGGGCGCTAAAGCCGACAGAGTGTTAGTGGGTGCTTTAGGCACCAGGCAAAAGGGGAAAACAAACATGAGATGTTCGAGTCAACAAGGAACATGACCAGTGAGGACTGAGGAGGAACCACCACTCCACAGAGTCCCCTAAAAGACCCTAAGAAATGCAGTCAGCCCTGGGCGCGCCAAGTGCACCGGAGGCAGAGCCAAAGAGCTAAAACAGAGCCAAAAGACACACAAAAAGACCCAAAAAGACCCAAAAAGACCCAAAAGGCACAAAAGAGCTCCAACAAACCACAAAGAGAGCCACACACAGGCAAGAAAGATGTCACTGGCCCACTCCCCCTATGTCTGTTTTCTGGAGAATGTGCCAGCAGGTCTCGCGTATTGTTTCTGGGAAAAGAAAAAGAGTTCGCGCTCCGGGCAGCCCGCCGGTGCCCGGTCCCCGAGGAACGAGTTTAGTTTCTTCCTCTAAAAACGTGAAAAACGTGAAAAACGCGAGAAAAGAGGGCCATGAGAGGGCCCGTCGAACATAAAAATGGACCGTAGGCATAGTTGCCGGGTTTCCGAGAAAACATGAAAACAAAGAGGCAAGAAGGTGAGAAACAGAAAGAACCACAATTGCGTGCGCCAAGACTGCCAAAATGCAAGGCCAGCAAGGCCAGCAGGAACTTTAAGGAAAGGGAGGACGAGCTTGTGCCAGAATGGGAAGTAGAAAGCGTGGTTTGAGAGGGTTGAGAAAGAAAACGGTAAGACACCGGCAAGACGGTGACGAGATACCTGCCAGAAGAGAACGTTGCACGGGATTTTGTTGTGGAGATATTCCGTAGGTACAGTTTGCGATAGCATCTGATTATCTCCATCTGCAAGTTCTCTCGGCTCTGGTGTTCAACTTTCCTGCCTTGGTTCATTTACCTGTGCTTTCTTTTTGCATGGAGTATCTAGAAATCAGAGCTCTGCTTTCTTTGTTTTCCGCCTGGACGAGATATGCAAATCTCTTCTCATCTTTCTTTCTTGTCCTTCTCATTTCAGTGGGCCATGACGGTTTTCTGAGTGATACCCCCTTTCCTCGCCCATCTCCTTCTGTCCCACTACAAGCCGAGCCAGGTTACGTGTAAATGACGGGAGAGGATGAGAGGGTGGAATGCGTTGTTGGCCTGCGTCTCTGTGTATCCCTTACCCAGCCTGCGAGCCGACTGCTAGCAAACTGAAACTTGGCCAAGACGAGATATTTCCTAGAAATGTCCGTGAAAAGGAAGACGATCAGCTGAAAATCGCGCCGGCCAGGGCGAATGTCAAAGAAAAGGAGATTGGCGAGAATGGAGATCCTTTTTTGCCATGACAAGGCTTGGGGACACAGCACAAGACAGAATACTGCAAAACGCAGCAAAACGCAGCAAAAACAGCCCACAGGCAGCATTGGTGAGACAAGGCTTTTCCCTCCCGCCCCTGAACGTCGCCCGGGTTTATCCACCTTTGCCAACTTTTTCAGTGAGTTACGGTTACGGTTACAGTTGTCGACCAGTTGTCAACTCATTCGTCCATCGTCTCTGTCTATCCCGTTGATCATCTCATCCTCGCATCCTTTTGCTTTCTGGTCGTCCTCTCGTCCTCTTTTTCTTTCTGTCCTACCCTGTGAGACAAGGGGAGACCGGCTTCTTCTTTCCACGAATGAATGTCAGCTCCGCAAGAAAAGAAAGGAGAACTCGAAAACCGGCAGAACAACCACTCCACAAGAAGCTCTCCAAGCTTGAACCCTGCCGAGCAAAAAAGGACCCTGTCGATTGTTGTTGAGAAAACCCCCCGGCTTGGGCCCGTTTCAAAGCAAAAAAATCGTTTCTTTTTTATTCTCCGAATAGTTAAATCAACAGGGAATATACTGAAAATCTCGGGTGTGTATCCGGGAAACTCTAGCACGGCGTAGCTTCTCCTCGGTAGTCCTGAGTAATTTAGGAGAAAAAATAGACGAAGAAGCAAAACAGAAGAAAAAGGGGTAGAATATCAAAGAACCTTGAGAAGAGAATGAGATGGTGATGCGCTAAATTCTTTCGCTGTAAAAATTTCTGCTCCAGCGGGCTGCGTGTTAGTGAGGCAGCCTTCTGACCAAAACGGAAGTTGACAACTTGAGGAGGGTTGTTAATTTCGACAACACAACAACAAAATGAAAAAGACAGAAAAACACGCAAAATACCACCTCCTGTCGTCCCGAGGCTGCCACGTCAACAAGCTACCACTTCTCTCATTTTCTACATTTTATCCATTGCTCCATTACTTCATCAAC
The DNA here is from genome assembly GCA_029298735.1 of Ophiostoma sp. CBS 140.51. Taxonomy (NCBI): domain Eukaryota; kingdom Fungi; phylum Ascomycota; class Sordariomycetes; order Ophiostomatales; family Ophiostomataceae; genus Ophiostoma; species Ophiostoma sp. CBS 140.51. Next base: position 15,468 of record JANSLP010000108.1, read on the forward strand.
CTCCTTATTGTTGCATTTGCAATCTATCTCCTCCGCTCCTCTTTTTGTCAATCTTTTGTCAATCTTTTGTCATGCATGCAGTCCAGTGTCATGACTTTCCTTCAACTCCTTTAGGAAGGCAAAGCCTTGTGTGCAATGAGATAAACATGAGAGCCGAGTTTATTCTTGATATCGTGAGTTGTGTTCCGTGGTTGGAAGCCCGGTATATATTTTATTCATAATATAGAACACGGAACACTGCGGTAAAGCCTCTTAAAATCATACCATTTTCTCGACTGCCCGCTCTTCACGTATGACAGCCATAAATGGCTCTTTGCGGCAGTCTTGTTTCTCACATTTTCAGTCTCTCACTTTGTGAGGTGTCGTGTACTCTGTTTCGCAATTGTCATTTGTCCCTTCATAGTCCCCTTTATCCATTTAACAAATGCAGTCAACCGGACTTTTGTCACGCTACTTTCATTACACCTGTCAAATGTGTGCGACTCGTCACTTTCGGCATTCGGGGCTCAAAAGGTCAAGTCAAACGAAAATGGTGGGAATACTCGCATACGAAATACATGGAGGGCAGCATTTGGGAAATAAATCGGCCCCCAACTTGATGAGAAGAAGAGATGACAAGAATGGAAATGGGGGGAACAGTGATTTGCTCGGATCACACACCCTCTCACACGGGGAAGATGCCTCGAGGGCTTCCGGGAAGGCGGGGGCGTGCGCGTTCTTTTTGCCATCTTTGCTGTCTTGTCATTTCGTTCGCTCGTTCATCTTCTACTATCAATGACTGAAATGGAGGGACGCGTTATTCGTCAAGAGGTTGAAGAGTGACAAGCAAAAGATGATAAAAAATTGTGGTGGGATGGCAGCATGTCAAGGCTGTTTGGAGGGTGAAAGAGGGGGTTCTTTCATGTCGTCGTCCATTCTCAGTCGTCCGTCCTCGACTGTCCCGTGTACAAAAAAGATACTTGTCGCGGGATGGTAAAAGAAAGCAAAGAGCCTCAACTGCATCTCGATTGATTTGATGAGTACGTTTCCGATTTTTGCACGCCTACTTTTCCATGCATTTTTCTTCCCTCTTCTTTTCTATGCCGCATTTTCTCGAAATCTTATGCAGCCACTCTCATTGGCCCTCGTTTTTTTGTCACTTCCACTTGGTTTGTCATTTTGGTTCCTTTTTGGTTAGGGCGACGGGAGCGCCCGTCGAACGTTGCGTTTTTACGGGCGACGCCGCGCGCTTTTTTCACCTCGCTTCAAAAAAAGTAATCCTTTCAGTGTTTTCAGCCGCGCGTTGTAAATCGATTAAAAACTACAGTATCATGACAATGCTGTCCGTCTTTTTTTTCTCTCTTTTTTCTCTTTACTTTAGATGGACTTGAAGAAGAACGGGGATTTTATTCACAAAATTTTGAATTCACGTGTATCTTGTGGGATTTTCTCCTCTTCCTTTTTCGAATGCAAATATTAATGCCTGGTCGAGGACAGCGGCTACCAGTCGCCCACTTCAGTAGCAAAAACAGCTTCCTGCAGCTTTGCCGATCATTAATATCCTTCTTTTCGTGCCCTGCAAATAACACTGCATGTTTTGCATAACCTGTAAAGCATACGTCCTGCATACTCTGTCTGCATTATCACGTATTTGCTTATCTTCTACCTCGCTTTTTACAACCTTTTCAATGACATGCCCTACCATCATACTAAACGGGGTGCGCACAGGCACTGCAATACAACCAAAACAGGGGCCCTCGTAGGCCTTCGCGACGCAATAGCGTTGGACAAAAAAAACTGAGCAGGACGAAAAAGACGAAAAAGAAAGAACAACACGTCAAGACGCAATCATCGTTCCATTGAACCGCAGATCCCGCAAGAAAGGGTCGAGAGAGGGGAACCACGGATCACGAACAAGGTGAACACGGGAGAGAGAACATAGAAAAAAAAAAAAAAGCTCCGTCGAGAAACAAAAATACGATCGATTGCGCCCCCAACTACCAACCGCCCCAGTCCAGTGGGTTACGTGAATCAGCATCGTGTTGTTTTCGTACGATACCCTCGTCAAACAGGAAAACGAGTCCCGGGATGTCCGTGTTGATCGCGATGCTATGCGAGTGCTTTTGTAATGACAAAAGTTGCACACGGAGGTACAAAGAGGATGCCCTAGGGCTTGTTCCTGCACACACGGAAATCCAAATAAAAAATCAAGAATGCACAACACAGGAGTAGGTTGCATCCAAAAGGGTAGGTACGACCCCCGCGGAAGGACCCGTCGTTTCGAAACATACACGGTAGGGCGAGCTGCTTTGTCACTTACCTCTTCACTAACAAAGAACTGCATCAGAAAGCTGTCGACAGCAGTGCAACCTTCTTTTGCATTGGCAATGCCGGGCAACACTTTGCTGCGCCGTATTTTCTTCACACTCTTCTCCCCTTTCGTCAATCTGTTTTCGGCCTTGTGCAGCGTCGGTGATCTCATTGAATTTAGTGAATATTGCCCAATTTGCACTCAAACAGTGTAATTGTTTCGACTTTTTCGTCTTTGTACGTGTCGTGCCCTGTTTTTATATGTCGGCCTAACCTTGATTTTTGTTTTTGATATCATCACAGGATGAGTTGTCGATCTGATTCAAAAAAAAGATCCTCCTCGATTGATTAACTGCTGCATACGGCAACATGATGTACCAATGCCGTACCTCTCTCCTTCCTCACCCGCCTGCATGCAGCCTCGTCCCCGACCGCCGGAGCCGTCCCAGCATTTTGCAGCTTCTATTCGTTGGACACCCATCAAGGTATCTCACGACAATGAATACCGAGTATGATCAGGCCATCACAAAGTACTTATTGCATGTTTACATGTTCACCTGCACCTCATCGGCTTCATAACTTGCGGTGAGCAGACGTGGAGCAGAGCATGTAAGGAATTGTTGCACAATCAGATGTGCATGTTTTCCTTCTCAGATGCAGTTTCTTGCAGGACCCTTATGTTGTCTCAGGATATGAGTAAAGCAGAGAGACAGAAGCAGGTAAACACAACTTTGAGGGAGGCCAAAGAGGCGAACTTACACGCCGTGATCGGCGATGGTAAATAAAGGCCGGCGACTCGCCTCTTCTTTGATAACTTTTACTCACTTTCACTTACTATTCAAAGATGTGCACTGATGAAAGGACAACGCATCAACTTCCCCTCTCTGCAGGTCGCTCGCTCAGAGGCCAGCATTTGCATGGCCCGGGCCGGCTATGCTGAAAACAGCAGCACATTGAGGCCTGGAGGCGAGTTTCTGTCCTTCTTTCAACACCTTCAAGTATCGTGAAAGTATATGGAGTATGCAACACGGGGTAATAGCACATAGTGTGCGACGCTCCAAAAAGGGGGATGCCTGTGACTCGAACTCTTGCCAAGCCGTTTCTCGGAATATGCAATATCAAATTCCACAAGTCCTCTGCGCGCGCGGTTCCGCTTCCGCTCCCGCTTTTGCCTTGTCCTTGCCCCCGAGTTTAGTTGGTCTTAATTACAATATCCTGGGAAGCAAGGCTGGCCTGGAAAAGCGTTGCTGGGAGTCAACGATGCCGAAAGGCGAAAGGCTAAACAGCAAGGCACTCGAGCCAGGTCGGTAATTTTGTTGCAAGCCATTTTTTTCCACTTTGTTTTCCATTGCCTTCTTTTCTTCTACGTCTAAACCCTTCTTTTCTTAGCCAGTCCACAGCTCTGTTCTCGTGATAAACTTACACGAGGTGGGATATTGGATGTGGCACTGGGCCTGGCTTGTGCTGGCCTACAGTGGCCCAGTGGCTTTTCTGTAAACCATATGTGGCTACGACGCTGTTCTATTACTCAGAATTTCTCTATATCGCCAGCTTTCTCCTATCTTTTTCCAAGATCGCACGGCCGCGCTTTCATGTCAAACACGCGCCAACACGTGGCGTCGCGAAGCTAGGCACTTGGCAGCACTCCCGTCAGGCATTTTCGCTATTCTTTCCGCTCTTCTAGCACGGTTTTTTGCAGGAACTTGTTAACTTTTATCAAAGTTCGTCCAACGTTTTCGCTTGCTGCCACCGTTTTGGCGTTTTTGGATGGCGTCTGGCGTTTGCTAGTCCTGCGCTGGATGCTGGGCCTGACTCACGGCCTTGGTCTTTGATAACTTATCATCCCTTTCGTGCCAGGCCTGAAGGTGTGAAAACAAACCGACACCATGAAGGTATCCGGGACTTACGTGTCCCGCGCGTGTTTTGGTGTTTTGATATTCTAATGTTTTGACCTATCCTTGAAGCCATCGCGCAACATTCGATATCGCCTCGGTCGCGTCCTCAACGTCGCACTCCTTGAATCTTGGGTTCAACACGCGTCTATGCCGGTTGCGACGGACAAGGACAAGGTGCTCTGAAATGTGAATTAGTGTCTGAACATTGCGCGTTCGCATGACGTTCTAATGTTCTCCTGTCTTCTTTGTTCTCTGCTCTTTCCCTTTTTGGCTACCATTTCGTACTTGACACTCGCAATTGTAGTTCACCCCTTCTTTCCTTCTGAGTCTGCCTCTTCTTCTGCCCCTTGCTTGTCTCCTTCCTGCCTCCTGACCTGAAACGCACCTGCACATCATTCGTTCTTTCCCCGCGAGCGCAATCTGCTGGGAAGCGACGAGGGGGCAAAAGCTGGGCCCGATCGCGCACAGCAGATTTCGTCAGTTTACAGGGGAGGAAAGAACGACCAGGGGCAGACTTCACTAACACCGGGGAAGATAGCCCTGCGCTGAGCAACAAGGAAAGAGCATCCCAGAATACAAGTGCAGAGAAGGGAAGAGTAAACGACACCCTTGAGTTCCTAAGAAAGAAAGAGCAGCAGATGTTTTAGCAGCAGCCTTGTTTTTGCCCCTTTTTTGAGTTCCCTTCCTCCGTCCCAATTTCAACCTCCGTTTTGCATCGCGAATGGCCAACATCAACAACCTATATCCTAGTATCGCTAAACCTGCCTAGGTGCGGCTTGGCAGACAGGGAGACAAGCCAGGCATCGCCTCTCCTTTTGGATTTGATATTGCAGGGCGTTCGGCCAAAACCGACTGTTCTTCCAGTGTATGGATTTTTGGGGCTGTTCTTTTCTGCCCCCTTGTCCTTCTTTCGTCCCTTCGCTACCCTTTCTCTCCTTTCTCCCGTCCTCCCCGGTCTTTTCCTCCTATTTTGTGGCCTGTCCTTTAGCTGGGATCATGGGCCTAACGAACTGCTCCAGAAACATCAGAAACAAAAAAGAAGCCCAGCGCCATGACAACGGAACTGCAACGGCCAGCATGGGTTAAAATCTAGCCAACAAATCCAACACACCTTGCCTTGTTGGCTTGGGTCGTTTTGGAACGTTCAGCCACGCTCGATTTGGCGGCGGTACTTTTTTGGTGACTGTGCCGCCATCCTCAACACAATAAGCAGGGCATCTCATCCTAACTTTCCAGAAGGACGACATGTCCGTTCAACCCACGGTGAGACTGCCGCACCTCGAGGAGTCGGGCCTTGCCACGTCATGCTATCAGCACCGCGTCGCACGCACTGGCCGTGTACTTGAGAATCGATATACTTCTCCCCAGGAATACCAGAAACAAGCGCGTTGTGGATGAACAGAGGCCAGGGCAGATGCACGTCAACCGCGTATCTCACGCCTCTCCCACCTCTCGCCAGTCTTATTTCTGTTTTCGAATCTTTCCAGAATCCCTCCCTCACGCTCGTTGCCTGCCCTCCACGCCCACCGTGCAGTACCAAGAGAACCAAGAGGACCAACAGGATCCCAAATCCCACAGACCATGCCAAGACCCGCCCTGCCTGCCCGCACATCTCAAAACAGCCCTTACAGCAATCATGCTCCTTGCTCAGTTATCAATACCTGTTAGATACTCCGTGCAATATTGAGAAATATGACCGAGTTCTTAGCAAAGTATTAGTTGACTGATATCAGCATAGCATCACCATACGCGGGCCTGGCAGGCATCACCACCCCCAAGGACCCCGGAGCACTCGGCTCATGCATTGTGCAAGTATGCCGGGTGTAAGATATCATCCATTGGTATTCCCATATGAGCCATATGAGCCATATGAGCTACAAGCACGCAAACAGGGAAGACACGATTGCGGAACACCACTGTGTGGAGCGGAATGCCAAGGGCATAACACAATCAGAGGTTCTGCCTTACTTGGGCCAAGCAAGTTGCTTGCATCGGGCGATTGCCCCTCTCGGGATTCGAACTCGGCCTCTCTCAGACTCGGCTGCGCCGGCCCTCTTCATGGGGGCGGCCGGTATTCTGGCTGCCTTGGAGGCTTAGTTAGAAGCCTTCTCCAGAGTCTCATTTGCATGCTTACGCCGCCAACTTGCGTCTTTTGGACGTCCACACGGAACAGCCGCACGACGGAACGTTTGACCCGTCAGTGAAGAAGACGAGGGACTCTCACAACCATTGTTGGCCAGGAGAAATAAGGAAACCGACAAGATTGCGAGAGTGAGGGGAAAGATGAAGAGAGAGAAAAGGTGTGTGTGCTCTTTCTCACCACCCACGTTGTTTTCTGAACATTAGTTTTAAGATATAATTGGGGGGTTTGCAAGAGCACATCTACGAGGCTCTTTGTTGAAGTTGCATATACAAGGCGAAGCGGAGGCCATGCTCGACGCCCCGGACATGCTTGGCTGCATGTCCCAAGAGGTACGAATTCAAATACGACGCAAAGAACCAGCCGTCTGGCCGGCCAGGTCGACCTACAGCCTCTATGGCGGACACTGGCTACACTCGCTGGACTCGTATGCAGAGGTGCCGCGCGCCGACCTTTTCCAATGCATGGCGGCGCAGTGCATCTATGATACTGGGTGCCTCGCGAGAAGCATCCAAGAGTATGATTGCCTTTTTCAATCGCTTCCCTCTGGGTGGGAAAACGGTCACGCGCGCCAACACAGCCAACCCAGAACAGAGGGACCCAGACGAAGAAGGGAATGCCACGCAATATGCCTACCGTTTTTCTCTGGTGCGGCCGCCAAAATGGCGACTCAAGCAGATAGAAATACAGAGGATGTGCTGGAATTTGGGTGAATGCTGCACTGCACGACGCACCTCCGATGCACTCTGGTCTCCGTTTTGGGACTCCTGCAGGTTCATGCCTCTCACAAACCGTGCGCTGTTGCATTTGCTCTCTCTCTCCCAGCGTCCTTCAGTGTCCTCTGTTTTTCTATTTCCACGTCTTCAGTCCTCAACAGCATGCAGCCGTATTGCCAGACAATACCCCTCTTTTAATCTGTCTCACTCTAGTTTCTACAATCGCATTTTTCAACATGCATCGACACGTCTTTGCCTGTATCGTCATTTTCTGACCATACGACCCCAACGACTCAGCCTTGTGCCATGTCAGAGTCGCATCAGAGGCCCGACGGACGCCGCCGATCCCGCCTTTTCAAGCTCCGCCTCGCGCCGCTCCTACTACCGTTGGAAGCCGTTCTGTCTAATCAGTTGCTCGGTATTGCCCTCGTTCGGCGTCGGAAAGAGCGGAGAATCGTGCACACAGATGATCCCTGTCCGTGTTATTTGTGTGAGAGTCTGTTGGTTGTCTGTCAATACTTTACACAAAACAAAAAAAGGCGTCGAAACCAAAATCCTCCGAGCACAAGTGCCATGCTTCTTGCTTCTTGTTCTTGTCCAATTTGGTATTCTGGACGCACTTTGGTGGTCTTGGCTGTGCAAGAGCTGAACTGCTTCACGATGCATGACCACCTCCTCTACGAAATAGCGTACTCAATGCGGAATACGGGGAAAGACTACCAACGGTGTAATATACGAAAAGAAACCCCGTATACGAACAACACTCTACCTAACGCACAAGAGGAGAACAAACACTCCTAAAATGATCAAAAAGAGGAGAGGCTGTATGCTTCGCTGGCAACTTGGCGATGGGTGTGTGAGTGGACGTGCCCTATGAGAAAGGCCGCAGAGCTCCATGAGGTGCAGATATGACCTATCATTTCTTCCCCTTCGACACTGCTCTGTTACTTTCGTTTATCATCCACACTCCATCCTACGCGAGGCCGGTCGACCTGCTCAGGCAGACTATTTCCTATTTGGACAGGTGGGCCGACTACACCAGGAAGCACGAACAACGAACATGGATTGATGGTCTCTTTGCGCACTCCTTGGCCAGACAAGCAACCACAACCTCTACCAAAGGACAACGAAGAGCCAGCCACGCGAATCAAAACATACACATCGGCTCCAAAGGGCTGCCAGAAAGCACGGCACGTGAAGTGATGAGCCAGAATACTGGTCTATGACAGCGACGGGTGATGCTCTCCATCATCCTGCCAGCCCTATCTACCTGAACACATCTACAATCACGGCATATCACGGCCTGGTGAGGAGGGAAGGGCCACGAGATTTCAGATTTCAGATTGTAATGATGGTGGTGATCGGGCAGAGCAAACGAGTAACGTGACTGACAACCGATAGGGGGTGATGGGAAGTGACCTGGAAGTTTGACGCGTTGATGCGCTGGCAAGCCGAGGAGCTGACAGGCCGACAAGTCAAAGTTGGCACGGCTCGAGTTGCTGTTGATCGATCACCAAACAGTCCTGCAAGGCTGATCATCTACGACGTACAAGGGCGTTCCCCCTCGTCTTTTCAAACGTTGCTATGCTAATGTTGATCCAGGACAATTCCTGTTTGCCAGAAACGACGGCCATCGGTCTGTCTGCCCGCTTCGGTGCCCCAATTTGAACGTCGTGAGGTGTGGCTCTATGTCTTGTTCTTTGTCCGTCGTCCACCTGCCTGTATGCCTGCCTACCCGCCAATCTGCATGCTACGTTTTCGCTGGTTATGGCGATACACAATGCAGCCACTATTGAAATTGGAGGCAACTTGACGACTACTCCATACATTTACGTCGGACCAACAGAACCCCTAAAAGGAATATTTGCTGCAAAGCAACGCTCCTCTTGGTTTCGAAAGGCTCGCTACGTCTTTTCTTGGGAGAGGATCGTCAACTACTGTACAAGTGTGCAGGGAGTCAACTCTGATCACTTTTTGTTCTCCTCTCCAATTACGAGGGTAATATTGAGTTCTTCTCCTTTATTTAGCTCATATGATGGACGACACATGAGCTTGACAATCGGCTCGCCTCGTTTATGATTTCCTATGCGTCGCATTCACCTGCAACCTGCGGACTTCTCCTCTCTCTGCCCTGCGGCGTGCATGGCGTCTTTTGCTCTCCCAGATCCTATTGCTACCACAAGCCTTCCTTCAATTCAAGGAACGAATGCTTTTGGGGAATGCAGCTCACAAGCTCGACAAGCTAGCAAGCAGGCAAAATACAATATGCAGGAGAGTATTCCCAGCAGAAGATACTCTTCTCCCTCGCCAAGAGTCCTTTCAACTAGCTGTTGAATGCATGTGTGAATGAGGCCAGGGGCGTGGATGCAACCTCTACCCTCCTTCTTGTAGCCTCACGTCTCTTTTTTTGGTATCTCTGGGATACTTTTGTGCTACCTGCCGGACATAACATAACAACAAAGACTCAGTTGTGAACCTGTGGCTGGTTTTGGTGCAAACCACTGCCAGAGTGCACTGGTCCCCATCTGCTCACAATCTCTTCTTAACAGCAACTCTACTCGAATTGCCTGCCTGGGCGGCCGTCTGTTGGAACACATCATCATCATCACCACCCACCACCAGCCGTCGCCTTCTTTCTTTCTGTCATTTACCTCTGCCCCCTATGCATGGAATTTATACTTTGGCAGTCATCTGACTGTTTAATTGGAATCCTTCTTTTGGACTGGACAGATAGCTCATATTTTCAGTCCTGAAGAAGACATATGAACGACTCAAGTGTGAACCGCGAGCCGAACACGCTTCCTGGCCGTGAAAGACACATCCCATTCCCATACTCAACAATATTGCACCTCCGCCGGATATCACTTTGACTGTCTTGCATTTTCTGAGCAAATATTCACCACTGCCTTGGCAGGACCGAAAAAGGCATGCTTCCAACAGACAACAGCACCATAGCCCCCAACGATCACACTTTCAACCTTTCCTCCTCTCGGTGTCTCACGCTTATTACTGCCTGCCGCATAGTTTTGAGGTTGCACACACCAAATAAAAAAGGACAAAGAGAGGGCAAGCGAAAGCTTGGCAGTGTTTAATCCAGTGCGGCGCCGCGGGCTTGCGTGGCCGGTTTGTATTTCCTGTTCAAGAAAGACATCAAACTTTTTGGACATTTGTTGGGACTCCGTCGTATGCCGAAGTTTACGAGCACCGTTCTCGGTTGCGGATGCCAAGTCCTTTATTTTCCAGCTTCACAAAACGAGGCTGAGCTGTCTGAGCTGTGAGAGTCGTCTTCATATTTATCTTTGTTTCCATCGCCTGAATCCTCGGTTGGAGATACTTCTCCCCACGATCTCTTTTGCAACATCATATCTCATCAATTGGTAAGCTTTATGGGCATGGACTTCTCTCGGTATTGAGACGATCATTCATTCTAATCATTCGGCCTGCACTTTGTTATCAACGCGTATCTCACATCATCTATCTTTAAGCTGGTTTCTTTTTGTTTACAAATGCACTTTTCATAACCTGTTTTATGCACGCCCCTCCACTTCCTCTGTTAATGATCAGCCTCATGATGGGGGAGAAGGTCATCAGAGGTATCAAGGTGAGACCAGAAATATGATATACGACAGGAAGGGCTGCATTTATTAAGAGGAATAAAATAATAAAAGGGCGGGCGTCGGAGCAAGAAAAGACGCGTGCAGAAGAACGAAACGGGACAATGCGCGGGCCTTGGGAGGGTGTGAGAACCGCACTTTTTGTGCAGATGGAGTCAAGGCACACACATGTCCTCTCCCTCTTGACTTATCACAAAAGCGAGATACGGTCAATGGAGGCTCGACGCAACTGCTTCGCAGGCAGAAGCTCGGTCATGTAGGTCTTCGGGGCTCGCGTGGCTTTGCTTCCTTCCTCACTCTGGTCGACATATGCCTGGGTGTAATATCGCACTTTGTAAAGAAGAAAGAATGGAAGTTTACCTCCGGTGTATGGGTACCGCTGCAACTTTCACATATTGATCTCCAATCCTATGGTACCATATTATCGTCGCCTCGTCTCTCCTTGTATTTTTATTCGAAATTTTACCAGCCATTGGCACACCTTTATTCACCGCGCACGCAAACTGCTCCGCATACGTGCTTTAATGCACACGCCCTCTTGACGCCTTTTTGTATGTGATTCGTCATAACGTGCTTTATTACAACGATGCTCATTGTGTTTGTTTTTCTTTCTTCTAGCTGCCGACTCGAGCTGCCCATTGTGGCCGTTTCGGCGTTTGGGGCCATGTGCTTGTTTCCTTTTTCGATCCATTGTCTCATGAATGCCATTTAACTGTTTTCTTAAGACACCAATATCGTATGTCCAGGGGGGGTGTAAATGATCTGTCTTGTTCTGCGTCTTCTCTTGACAATGTACCTTTTTGTCAGAGGTACTTTCATAGACTTGATCAAACTATGGTTTGAATCTCACGATATCCCACAATATTCACAACATCCATCATTTCCATCTCGGCACCGGCCTTTTTTTATTGACGCTTTGAACCTTGTACTACAGTCGGTGTCCAGGGTTGAATGTAAAAAGCGGACAACGCGACCACAGCAAGGGTCGTTCGTCGCCTTGCATGAGAACAGAGCTGATTTGTACGCCTGCTGTGTGTTGATGCCTGGCCTGCATAGCCGAAATGGTCACGCTTTCTCCGTGCAAATGGTAGACGGTCAGGGGCTCACGAGAGAACGCGGTTCTCACAACGGGCCAGCATTGTATTGGCGGGTTGTTTTTGTTTGTCTTTTGTCATAACAGTCTGCTGGGCAGTTTTGTGCCAATTTTTGAGAAGACGAAGCTACGTATTTTGGTTGTCATATTTGTTTTTCCATGGTCCATTGTGCGAATATGAGCTCTCATCTCGAAATTTCCCGTATTGGTCTATTCAAAAACTCATGACAGTTTGCAAAGGAGAAAACATTGTTGAGAACTGATCCGTGTCGTCGGGCATGCGTATTGCTCAATGCCCATTGTTCTCTTTGTATTTTCGAGTATTGCGAACCCGTCCGCGTGTTTTGTCAGCCTTGACAACTGTTCCATGCCCCCGTCTCCGGTTAACCTTCACCGTCTATTGGCAGGCCTCCGAGACAAAAAGCTCCAAAGTAGACCCTCGTTGACTGTTGTGCGCCTAGAACAATAAAGGAGGCGTGTGCATAAGAATGAGTAGGGTGAGTGTGAATGGAGACGATCGAAGAGCCCAAGAGGAAGGAAGAAGAAGAAAACAGTGAAACAGACCGGTGAAGTGTTGGGAGCCCCAAAGAAAAGTCCAAACGCAAAGGAATAACAGGAGCCAGCGGAGCAAATCCCATGTACGTCTGTTGGTCGGAACTTTATTGCGCACAAAATGAGACAGAATAAATAATATTTGCCGGTGGGAAGATGGAGAAATATGAAGCCCGAACCGAGTGTCGGGTTGCACAAAAACGTGCAGGGGAAAAAAGAACACAGAGAGAAGATACGGAGAGAAGAAAAAAAAGGGGGACAGGGGTAATGATCATGAACTTTCTCGTGTTCCCATTCCATCGTCTGCATCAGACTTGCAGGTGTGCTTGCTGCCTTTCTGCCCTTCTGCTTTTCTATCACATATTTTTTCTTTCTTCTCTCATTTCTCCCGTCTTCTCGTGCTTCCATGATTCCCCCCACACGTTGAAGCGTTGCCCGATGTCGTACAGAACCCCGCCGACATATTTTTGCTTCCTTTTGCTTTTGTTGTGTGTTGTCTGTCCCCTTTTTTTTCTTCTCACTCCATCGGCAAATTGATTTCTCTCTCCTCTACCCCTGTTCCTATGTTCCCTATGAGCTGTCTGTACTACACAGCTTTTTCCCGTGGCCACTTTGCTGATGATGCTCTCATCTCACGCCTGTCCGCCCTCGCTTCTAATAGCCCTTTTGTGGATGATGAGTCCTGCTCAGTCCCGTATTTCTTTTTTGTTGAGGATTTTGTCTATTTGTGTTCACCTTGCATGATCTTGGTTACAGTCCAGCTGCACATCTCGGGGCCAAAGATCAGAAAATAAGAGCATCGGCATTGAATCATACATCTTCATGATCCATCATCAGCAAGATCAAAGCCACCGCGACAGAACAAGCAGGAAGAGACGAGGGTCTTGCGAGTGACTGAGTAGGTGATGAGGTCATACGGCGGGCAGGCTGGTGACGCCCATCTCCATACCGTATCCCGCGCATTGGCAATAGTTTGTGTACCGGCGGGACGGTGTTGAGTATGCGGTAAGAAAAGGACGATGACGAAGCAACAAACTCTCAGCAAGGCAGCATAAGGCTCCTTGGGAGCGGCTACGAGAGGAATGGGATTAGGATGAGAATTATGTTTTGAAAGAACGGCCGACATGGATCCGACACCGAGCGGAAGAAGGACAAAAGAAACGGCGGGTATGATCCATCGTCGGGAGATGAGAATAGGATCTTATTGTGCCGGTGAGCAGACAACGACTTGGGGAGTATCAAACAGAGACATGTCACTAACTCGGATGGCACGTTTCGGCCTGTTTTCTTGTCATCTGCCAGTCCTCTTCCTCGGACAGAGGCGGTGACGGTCTGCCCATGTGTTGCCGTGAAGTCGCACAAGAACCAAAAGTGACGAAGGAACGAAGGAAGAGGGTGAGGAAGAGGAAGAGACGAAACAGAGATTCTGACCGTCATACTGTTGGTTCCTGTCATTAATATCATATACCCTCTTTTTCATTATCTTCCTAGCGCTCAATGATCCGTTAGAAAGCCTCACGAAGCCCACCTGAAGAGGAAAGAGAGACGATGGTAGAAGGGTTAGAAAAAAAGAGACGGGAAGAGTAAGGCTGAGACTGAGACATTCTCGATAGGAGGTCGGTGAAGGAGAAGCAACGGAGACTGGGGAAGCCGAGAGAGACAAAGTGAGCAGACGAAGGAGAATAGATTGAGGCCTGCCATCTTTGTGTTACCCTCTTCTCATCCTCCCCAGACATCAGACATGCACCTTTCCTTCTCTCTTCCTCTCTTCACTCCCCTCCTTTTAATCTCTGCTCTGAGACACTACTCAGCGAGTATGGAGCACCCGATACACCGCCTCTATGATAAGTGAGAGCAAAGCAAGAAAAAAGAAAGCAAAACGAGGGTGACAGGGCTGTGAAGGAGCAAAATGTCTGTTGGTGCTTGATACGAAGCGAAGGGCGTGTGCAAAAAAGATAACGTGCAAATATTGGAAAGCAGACCAGGGCAAAAATATGGCCTTGACCGTTTGTGATACTGCTCCGTTGAAGTTGAAGTTGACGGTGAATGCTCGGTATGCCATGATGCTTGTCTGTATCGGTCGCGGCTTATCGTGATGTTCTTATATGCCGTCTGGCATCATTCGTTGATATTGGAATATACTAAGTATTCTGTGTATTCTTATTTTACTTATCCTTTCTTGGACACATACTTTTTATTGAGAAAGAAAAAAAAACTTAAAAAAAGAAGAAAAAATTGGGATAGAGGAAAGTTTGATTAAGACCAGAGTCCAATTATGGACTTTGTTCCTTTTATTCTTCTTCTAAAATCAAATAATCAGTCACAATCACGAAGCTAGAGAAGACATCAGTTATATTCAAAACCTAGCAAACACCGTGGCTAACTGTATGATTCGGCCGTTATAAAAGAAAGTATCAAACTGCTGGTAACCAAAAAAAGAGAGAATAGACTAAAGTAAACAAAAGACCCGATAAAAAAGGCGCCCGAAAATACAAGCTACTCCGTCCCCGCAGTAAGGGGATTCTAATGACAAACAAACGTGCTATATGTACATGTGAATGAGGGTAGTGCTTTAGTCGACACTCCCATCGTCCAGCTCGTCTTGCGGCTGCTGGTGGGCACCACTGTCGGCACTACCCGGGCGTGTGCCTGTGGGCGATGTCGCACCCGCCGCAGTCGGCGACGCTGCACCCGAGCTGCCGGTGGACGACGCTTTGCGCAGCAGACCGCTCGTCGGGTCGGGCATCCAGTGGGCCCGCAGCGGCGAGACTCCTCTTTGTTGACTCTGAGACTGGCTTTGTGTCGGGGTCAGGACTGGCGCATCCGCCAAAGTAGTGGCATCCTCTTCACTGGTGTTGTCGAGGTCGTCGTCGTTCTCCTCTTCCTCCTCATCCTCTTCAACATCATCGTCATCATCCTCAAACAGATCAATATCGTCGTCGGGGAGCTTGCGGCCCGACCGGTTTAGGCGCTGCATGGACACAGCATTGGGGTTGGTGTTGTCGTTGGTATTTCCGGTCGCATCGGTGTAGCCCTGGTTGGGGTCGCGGCCGAGGATGCGGTCGGCCTTGGA
The DNA here is from genome assembly GCA_029298735.1 of Ophiostoma sp. CBS 140.51. NCBI lineage: Eukaryota > Fungi > Ascomycota > Sordariomycetes > Ophiostomatales > Ophiostomataceae > Ophiostoma > Ophiostoma sp. CBS 140.51. The sequence goes on from JANSLP010000108.1 coordinate 30,840, forward strand.
CGGCGAGAGGGGGGAGCGGCGGTAGCGGCTGGGTTGTGAGCGAGAGGAGGAGGACGAGGGGTGAAGGTTGAGGTTCGGAGGCGCGGCACGCTGGTTCTGGAACCGCTGCTGCGGGTTGTACCGCGGCGGCGTAGCGTGTGTGACGACAATGGGCGGCGCTCGTGACGACGACGCATCATCACCGTCATCCATACCCCATCCCGCAGCCCGTTCCCGCGCGCGCTGGGCATCACGGTCGCGCTGAATCCGCTCGCGGGCAGCCACCCATTTGGGGCTGGGCTCCCAGGTCCAGCCGTCGCCCGTGGTGGTGGGCACGGGCAAGGGCCACAGCCAGGGGCTGGGACCGAACATGTGCAGGAGGTTGCGGCGGGTACCGAGGTCAAAGGCGTGCGGCATCTTGGCGCTATCCTGTTCGTCCATGTAGGCGTCGTGGCGTTTCTGGGCGCGGTAGCGCTCGAGCTCGTCGTAGGTCAGGCGGCGGCCCATTTGGTTCTGGGGACCGGCGGTGCTCGCGCTGGCGACACTGCTGCTGTAGTTGAGCAAAGTGTTATCGTCGTCATCGTCGTCGTCGTCGTGGGCGCCCTGGACACCGGCAAACAGGCCCTGCTCCTCGTCGCCTGTACGGCTGTGGCTGTAACTGTCTCTGTTTCCGTTCATATTGTTCATCTGGCGGCCGTACTGCGGCAGGGGCACGCCGTGCTCGGCCGCTGCAGCTTGGGCATTCGCCGATAGTGTCGAAATACCATCGCCAATGGCGCCGGCCACCGTGGCAGCTGCCGTAAAGGGCATCGACCCGCGCAGCGACGAGCTATACCGCGTCTTCTCCATGCACTCTATGGTGGTCTGGCCGCGGCTCGCCAGGACAATGTGCCACACAGTGAAAAGGCCCACGGCAAAGCCAATGATGCCGCCCACAACCGTGAGCATAATGTACTGCACGGGCATCAGCGTCTCGCCCGCCGTGGTGTAGGTGGCGTCATTGACAATCTCTGTCCAGACCCAAGAGCCGGCGACGGCAAACGAGAAGAGACTGAGGGATGATGTATAAATCAGAAAGAGCAAAAACATCTTGCCATTCCGCAGCCCAATACAGGTCGCCAGCCAGGGGCAGTGGTGGTCCATTTTGAGGACGCAGCGGCGGCAGGTGGAGCAGTGGTGGGCGCGGTCGGGCTTGCGAGCCTGGCACTTTTTGCAGAAGCGCATCTCGCCGTTGGATTTGACTGTGAGGCTACCGGCAGCAGAGGCACGAGCAGCCACACTCTCGTTGTGGTCCGTCAACCCGTTAAAGGGCGACGCCGAGTTGGTGGGCACGGTGCTGTAGCCCTGGTCGTTTGTTGTGCTTCCAGGGGGCGTAAAGACGGCCGCGGTATAAGACCAGATTTGCATAATGTAGATGGACAAGCCGACCCAAGCGCACCAGGGCCCTGTCCACGCAGAGTGGCTGTAGGCTTCGGGCGTTGTGCCGAGATGGATGACGACCCAGCAGGCCCATGTGGAGAGACCATAGACAAACGCGAGCGGGAAGTAGGTGGCGCAGGTGCAGCAGGCGCGCTCGATGCGCCGTGCCAGGCGGCGGACGTGCATGTCGGGCGGAGGAGAAGGAGGAGGGTGGTCGGGGTGGTTGTCGTCGTTGATGTCGTCTTCGGCTGTATAGGGATGGGCGTGGCTAAGGAGTTCGACAGAGTTGGAGTTGGAGTAGGGGTCGGAAACGGGTCGGTGTTGTAATCGACGGCCGTGACGGTCCATGGGCGAGGGAGGGGGAGAAGACGATAGAGGAGAGGATCGAGAAGAAGTCGAGAAGGACGAGGGAAGGGCGAAACTCGAAAGAAAGACGTGTCTATGACCGCGAAACGCTAAACGACAGAGATGCAGACGCAGCCGTCGAGACGGGCATCATGGGTGAAGGCGTGTGCGAGATAATGAAAGTCAAAAACAAATGGCTGGTCACTGGCCGTCAATGTCGCTGTCGCTGTAAAGGAGACGGAGGGTCGGATGGTTGGGAAGTTGGAAAGTTGGGATGTAGTCGTTGAAACGGAAAGTTCCTTAGGATTTGGTGTGGAGAACACTTTCGGTGGCCCTGGTTCCTGTCCAAGGAGGTGGTCGTGCTCCTGCTGCGCCGAGCTGCTGACGACTGTATAAAAAAGTGTCCGAGACGACAGCTCTTTCCCCAAGCAACTGTGGCGGTGCGCAGAAATGAAAAAAGGGAGGATGCACAAAAATACTGTTGAGGAAAGAGCGATGAAGAGAATCAATAAGCTGGGAAAGAGCAGAGAAGATACTGCTTCGCTCCCTCCTTTTTTGTGACGGCGCCTCCTTTTCCTCTTTGGTACTTGCCCTTTTCCTTCAATTCCCTGATTTTCCACGCTGTCCGACGGACTCGACGGAAGGTGCGGTTTTGCTGGCTGCTGACCGGGCGCTCTCCCAGCACGCCCTCCGGTAAAGTAGGCTCGCTGGCTCGCTGGCTAGCGTGTTTTTCGTGTGCAAAAAGCGTTCCAATTTAAGAGAGAGGTGCCAACTGTGGAGTTGTTTTTCATGCAGGTTATTAGGGGGCGCTGTGGGTTATAGGGGTTTAGGGGGCTCTTTAGGAGGGAATATTGGAAGCATTTTGGGGTTTCTCCATGTGCCTTTAGGGGGCAAGTGCCATTTACCTACCATTTTGCGTAGACGATTCCAGTTTGGCGTAGGCCCCATTGGACCCAATTCCACGCCCGATGATACCACAGCCACGCGACTTTTCGCACCTTCACACTTTTGACAACCGAACCTCATCTCATCTCATCTTAATACCACTTCAGATCAAGACAATTAGATTCTCCATTATTTCCCAACTATCATACAAGTACACTGTCGACTCTCCTAAATTGCCAAGATGAAAACCAACGATGAAAAAACAACAAAAACGCCCAAGATGCAGCCAGATCCTCTTTCCCAAAATTTTAATAAAAATCAATCCCGCCGGCAAAAAATCGAAGCAAAAAATGAGCAAAAACATACAGAAGAAGACGCCGTACTCCGTACGTCGCCTTCTCACTGACACACCCACTCGGCAAACACGCACCATCGGGCTGTCCGGTCGGCCAGCACCAGGCCGCGCCACACACCGCGCTCGCTGCACTTGATAATTGTCTCCCACGTGCCGCCGTCGGCCGGGTCTTCGTCGCCGAGACCACTCATGGCCGCCGACCGGCCGCCAACACCGATACCGCTGTTCTTGCTGCGGTCCTCTTTGCGCATGAGACGCAGAATCTTGCCGCCGGGCGTCTGGATGGCTAGCTTGGCCGGTTTCTTGGTGGTTCCACTGCCGCTGCTGTTGCTGCTGCCACTGACGCTGCCCGCCGGGATCATGTTGCTGTTACCATTAAGCTGGTTGCTGCCGGTCATGCTCGAGAGCATGCTCATGGCCGACGAGGGGCGGGCAAACGGTGACGGCGAGGGGGCTCTGTGCTGGGGAATAACGGGCGTGACACCGCCGGCCGTGCTGGGGTGTTGCCGGATGGCAAACACAAACGTGTTGTTGAGCGCTAGGCGCTGGCACTGTGGTTGGACAACGTAAATGTCGTGTCGTTGCGCGTGTGGTGTCGGATGCCGCGTCACAAACTCGTAGCTCGGGTTCTCGCCCGTGTGCACCACCGGAAGCGAGAAGGCCAGTGGGTGTGGAATGTCCTTTATGCTGTGCATGAGACCGCGACGGCCGGCATACACCTTGAGGATGCCTGTCCCTTCGTCACCGGGGAGCAGACCCTTGACCGTGTACCGTTTGATGCCACCAGCAATCCAATCTGCTTGCGCCAGGGCCCGCTTCTTGAGAACATCGCCGCTCTCAAAATAGTCACCGTCGGCATCCCTTGTCAGGGCGCGCACCTCAATCTCCGCGGCCACTTCAACCTCCTCGGGCACACTGAACCGGACGTGCACCATCTCCAGATCCTCAATGCGCAGCAACGATGTGTTAAAGTCCATCAGCTGCAGACCGTTGCGGAAGTAAGGCGGGCCGGCGCACGGCAGGTTCTGGAGAATTTCGTGCGCCACTGGTGGACACAGGTGCTGCTGCGTGTGGTGCTCGGGGATGTGGGTGTAGCAAGCTTCGCTGGGCTGCACCAGGAACCACCAAGGGTCGGCCGTGGTACTGCTGCCACCACCGCTTGAGTATTGACCGCGACGCGGGAACGATGGGCTTGCCAAGCAGGTGTCCATGATGCGCCACTCGTTATCGACGAGGACAGCATTCCACCAGTGGTTGGCACGTGGCATAATGCCCAGCTCGGGGATATCGCCTGGTGCTTTCAGATAGCCACGGACCACCTCGCACGGCAAGCTGGCTGCCGCGCACATCTCTGCCACGAGTACCGCGTACTCCTCGGCACAGCCCCGCTTAGACTGGATCACCTTGCGCGTGTCCATGTCGTCGGAGCCAGCCATTTCATAGTCATCTTCCCACACAATCTTCTCAGACACCCACGTAAAGATGGCCCGCAGACGCTGCACGTCACTCCGGTAGGGGCGGCACACGTAGGTTGTGGAAAGTGTAATGGCGGTCGTCATAGGTGGCAGGCTGCTAATGAAACGCGAGTTCTTGTCGACTTGGCTCAGGTTCAAGGCACCGTAGTTGGTCGGCTCAACCACCGGCATGCCGTCGCCTCCTTCGTCGCCCTCGATGGTGTTGTAGAGCTCGTCAACAGGGTCGAGCGTCGGGTAGTCCAGCATCTGGCAGCGGTCACGCCGTTCGTTACGCTCAATCCGACTGAGCGAGTTCGAACGGTTGACATCCCGGCGGACCTGCACCCAGTCCACACCGGCTCCACCACCAGCGGCTCCCAGGCCCATCTCTCGAACTGCATCACGTCCATAGCTCACATTCGAGGTTGAGCCCAAGGTGTTCATCGGGGACGACTGGGAGTAGTTGTGACTGCCAACACCGCTGCCAATGCCCGTGTTGCCGAAGCCGGTCATGGCAATAGAGCCGCGGCTGCTAGCCACGCCCGTCTTGGCAGACTCAATCATCTTCTTGAAAATGTTGCTCTTCTTGACTGTCGACTTTGGTTGTGTCAGTCCACCGATACCCGCGAGACCGCCAAGGCCGGGCATATCGTCGCCACCGCTGTGGAAGCTAATCTGGGACTTGGAGCGAAGATGGTTTGCTGCATTCTGTTGGTAGTCGGAGGCATGACTACTGTGGTAGGTCACACCGGTGAAGGGAGAATCAGGCCGCTCTCCATCCCACTCCCGCAAACCCAGAGCACTCTGAGCACGGCTCATGTTCTTGCGGGCGAGACTGCCGGCACTCGTAGCACTAAAACCACTGGCCGATGCACCGCTCATGAGACTGCGGTTGGTGCTCTGCGTGTTGGTACTGGTCGTGGTGACGGTACTGCGGTTGCCGGCAGAGGCATTGGTGGAGTTGGTCTTAGTCGTAAACGTGCGGTTGAGAACCTGGCGGCCAACATCATAAGCCGACCGCCGATGGCGCAACTGCTGCTGCTTTAACGAGTCCATATCCTCCCCGCCACCAAATCCGCCACCACCTGCACCGCCCATGGATGACTTCGGTCGCTCAAAGAGACCTAGAGCCTTAGGAGGCGGCATGGGCGCCTCGTTGTCGGCAAACGACTGGTTGCCAAACTGGGGCTGCTGGTGCTGTTGATGCATGTTCCGTAGGCGTGACTCCATGCGCTCGACGTAGTTACTGAGTTGCGGGAGTTGCTGTTCGTCTTGACTGGAACCATAGGCGTCTTGAGATGAGTTACCGCTGCCACTACCGCTGTAAGTCTCGTAGCCTTCGTCGACGGGTTGCGGTATGCCCATGGACGTCTGTGGCCGCATCTGCTCCTTGCGCTGCATCCGTCTGGAGCTCTGGTTGATCGTATCAAAGGAGTCAGGAGACCACGCATCAAAGGCAACAGGTACGGGCTCAGGTGTTCTTGCGTGATCCCGCGACATGCCGAGTGCATCAAGCTGCTCAATCACACCGTCCATGGCCTCTCGTAGTGGTGACGGGGTAAGACCGGATTCAATCGGCCCTGGTGAGGGAACAGGCGATGGCACGCGTGGTGTGTGGTATCCGGCAGCAGAATGGTGGCTATTGTATGACATGTTTGACCCGTGGCGCTCAAGACCATGCATACCGCCCATCATCCCTAGACCGCGGTTGTCGTATGAAGCGGCTGAGTCCTGTCGGTTCATTGTATGGCGATGAGGAGGAGGAGGCGGTGGTGGGGGCGAGTCCAACTGTTCCATCGAACTCGAGGGCCGGTATGGTTGATAGACCTTCTCGTCCGGCGGTGTCGGCTGGCGAAACTGCTGCAGTGGCATCGTTGGCGCGGGTGACGGTTGCCGAGAGGGAATGTGCTGGTGGCGGTACTGCTGCGCAGGTGATGGCGATGGAGGTGGTTGATAGTGTTGTGGAGGCGGCGGCTGATGTTGTTGTTGCTGCTGGTGGAAGAGTGGCTGATGGATTGGCTCCTGGCTGTGGTAGCTGTTCATACGCGGATTGGGTGATGGTGAACGAGATCCACCGCCGTAGCCCATTGCCTGGTGATGTGGTGATGGGCTTGGTACGCGAGCAATGCTATTGCTGTCGTTGCGCATGTGTGTGTTTCCGCTGTTTTGTCTCGAGCTGTTGACATGGTTGTTTGGTTTACGGATACTGCTGCCACCATTGCCACCGTTGCTGCCCGTGCTTTTGATCGAGGTCGCAGACGTTTCCCTAGAACGTGAGGAGCCAAGCTGGTAGGTCTCGGGCTGTTTGGCGGTTGTGTAGTGCGGTGCTTTTGCGTAGGCCTCAAAGGGCTTCCGGAACGTCTTTGACTTTTGCGGTGTGTTCTTGGGGCTCGGGGTGGTGCCGGCGGGAGGCAATGGGCTCGTTGAGCGTGTGATGGGACGGAACTCAGGAGGCAGAAGCTCGACAAAGTTGGAAGGAAAGGCGCCGACCATGCGACGGTCGCGGAAAAGTCGGCCGGTCCACCAGCTGCCGTCGCCGGCGTTGAGGCACTCGATGAGGTCACCCTCCATGAATCCTAGATCGCGTTTTGACTGACAAGTTAGCGGGATGAACAATGACAACAACATTGGGACCAGAACATGCTGAGCAGACGTACCTCGCCTCCCCAGGAGTAGACAGCTCTGCACCAGCACGGAAACCGCGTGGGGAGCGGCGGGGGTGCTGGCACCGTCATGATGGCGGTGGCAGAAGATCGATGTGTATGTGGTGATGTAGTCGAGTCTGTCGGCCGAGGTTGAAGATGTGTAGATGTTCGAGGTCGCGGAATGACCGACGATTAGTCCGAAAGCAGTTCGAGGTCAGACTTGTGTCGTTTCTCGAGATTGAAAGACTTTTCGTGATGTCGAGTCCAGTCGTAAACAAAGAGCGGGAGAGGATGGAGGAAAGAGAGGCACGGAAACAGGGTCTGCCGTTGTCCAGCGGAAAACCAGGTTTCGAGAGGAGCGGCGATAATGCTCTCGTTAATCGCGACGGACGTGTTGGGTGAGCAGAATAGACAATTGCAGAATGGGAAGAAATCCAGAGTGTTGAAAAAATGCCAAATAACAAGACACGGAAAATATCATAGCAGAACCACGATATAGCAGGAGCGATGGTAAGATACGGTGGTAGGCAGGAGTGATGGGGAAAGCACCTGGCATGAGGAAGGAACTTGTGCCCTCGTTGTGTGGTCTTTGCTCTTTCCCTCTTTTGGTGGGTTGTCGTTTTAGCGTGTAGCCTGGTCCGGCAGGTGCGTTGCTCAAAGCGCTGTGTCGCTGTGTGCCAGCAGGGAAGGTGTGCGTTGGCGAGGAAAGCACAAATCGGGTATTTTGATTCTGTTGCCCAGCAACGCCGCAGGTGCTGGCTGCTCCCTGGGCGGTTTTGGGTGGTGGACTTTTGTCGCGCCTACCCCACTAGGCCAACCCACAGGGCGGCCCGCGTGCTTGGGCGCACTAATGCGGAAAGCGCAACCCCTGTAGCAATCAACTCAAGCCAAAGGTCAATCACAAGTGAACCAATTAATTTAGAGATAATCGTATGTAGCCGGCGCTTTTGGCCATGGTGCAGCCTTTCATTCCTTCCATTCTTCGCGACAACGAAAATTATGTCTCAATATCGAAACTCTCAAAACGGTGTGCCACGAGACGGGTTTCGATATACACGAGACACGAGACACGAACCCAAGTCAGCGCCGCCGCAGGAAAAGGCGTTCCGGAGATTGTTTGCGCCTGGTGGTGACGGAAGCACAAGGCTGCGACGCGTCTCCACGGCGATCACCAATATGCGGACGACATTGACATCGAGACATCTCGTGATATTGACAGAGTGAATGACATTTCAGGTTTTTTTTGCTTCACCTGGGAACCGGTTCACAATCGTCAATATTGTGATTGATGAGCTCGATTAATATTTCTTTGACCAACGATAATCTCCTTAACGTGACTAACACAATCCAGCACGCCATCCTAGCTCTCGAAACGACAACAGCTTTCTCGCTATGCTCTTGACCAGTCTATCTCCGCATTGCAATTGGCTCAGAGAAGCTCGTTTGGCTTGTCTTTAAATCGTCCGCCGGGCTACCCGATGTCAAGATGGCCGGCGACTCGTCGGAATTCTGCCGTCCTAGCATCGCGACGTGCATCACCATTCGGTCATACCAGCCATTACGCAAATACTATCTCGCCTTTTTATGTAAAAGATATTCGGCGACCAAGATGCCGCATTCGGCAATTTGTCTTGGCTTTCTGCTGGGCCAGTTGGCACTCATGATGGCTAAGAAGAAGCATATTGAAGGTAACTTGGAAAGAGAGAGGCGAACCAGACACCGGTGACAAAAGATGCAAAATACAGCCATTCATTTGGATATCTCAAGGATGCGGCCTTCGGTTCTCCTCTCCCGCCGACTTCAAATTGGACCCTTTGTTCGCTAAGAATGGTGGCCTCCAAGCAGATGTCGCTATCGCCAGTCACAGAAGCGTCAGACAATCACTGTCGCAAGATGGCGTTATCATGGCGCTACCCACTTACACGGCCAACGACACCAAAGGTCCAGCACCGCCGAGCAGTCTCATAAATCCAGTGCTTTGAGTATCTCCAACCCCTCATTATCAAGGATCCAAAGATGTTATCCTGGTCTGTGATATTCGTGATTTGCGCAACCTACAACGCATCCACCGCCGCGCCAGACTCGCTCACAACATTGCACTAGATGCGTTGCACATCGCGCTTTGGATGATGCGACACGGCCCAACATGACCGACGGACAGACATTAGAGGGTGCGAGGCTGCCTCTAGCCAATACAACCCAATGGGTTTGACATCCCAGGATCACGTCTATAACGGACAAGCCAGCCCGATCATGCAGCTCTTGACGAGTGTCGAGAGTAAGACAGAACGAGATGCCCCGGGATTGGTCCATGTGAACCCCATCCTCCATTCGAGATGCAAGCTATTATCTCGAAGATATCCTTAACTTCTTAGTTACACCCAGGCGTCATTTATAGAAAGGCGTGCCTACCATCCATTGCAATCCCGAGTATCCCATTGGTGCCCCGTCTGCCTACTGTCATCTACTTCTCGGACCCCACATTGCTTGATGTTTAATGCCCGGCGGAAGGCTGCCGATGGCGCTCTTCAAACACCGTTCATCAACGTGGTCCGTCACCCGACTAGCATGACCGATAAGATGCAGCCCTAGTCTGCCACACATCTGCTCGTTTATATCGCGGAGCTGCAAAGTCGCCAATCGATGCCAGGCACTGGTTTATGACGCGACATGTCTATCCTCGCACCTCACGTGGAGGGATGCGGGGAGGTTGCCTCTCTTTCATGTTGTCGCTTCGGGCGTTTCCATCATGATGGTATTTGTGTGTTTCGTCTATGATCTCCGCGATGTCTCCGGATGCTAGCCTGACTGCCATCAAGTGATGTGCTACGTGGCTTGGTGATGTGCTGCCGACCACGGCGCCGAGTTGTAAGATGGAGGGAAGACGAGTAGCATCAAAGGGTGCCAACAGCAAAGTATAAAGACGTCAGTGTTGGCCTGCCCAGGTTGTATTTTGTTTTGTCTTTAGGAACAAGATAATCATTACCATCAATCTTCTACTCATACCCTTTTTTATTCCCACATCACATCTTCACAATGGCTCCTCCTGCTGCTGATGTCGATTTAGACATTGCCCCCGCGCCCTATGCCATCCCGACCAAGGCCGTGAGCGGCTCCAAGCTCGCTGAGCCCCTGACCTCGTCGAGCTCGCTCGACAACTACGAGCAGTTTGACGTCACCAACGTTATTGGCCGCGAGTTCCCCAACTTGCAAATCAGCGACATTATCAACGACGACCAGAAGCTGCGCGACCTCGCCATCCTGGTCTCGCAGCGCGGCGTCGTCTTCTTCCGCAACCAGGATCTGACCATTGACGACCAAAAGATTCTGGGCCAGAAGCTCGGTGAGCTCACGGGAAAGCCCGAGACGTCCAAGCTGCACCGTCACGCACTGTCCAACAGCAAGCGCGGCATCGCAGTCGACGAGAACGGCAAGCTCGACGACGAGGTGTCGGTCATTTCGTCCGAGCAGAACCGCAAGTACTACAAGGACCGCTTCACCTCGACCTCCAAGCAGCTGGCCGGTGTGGGCTGGCACGCCGACATTACCTTTGAGCGCGTCCCCTCGGACTATGCCATCCTCAAGATTACGCAGCCGCCCGAGGACGTCGGTGGTGACACCCTGTGGGCGTCCGGCTATGAGCTGTACGACCGTCTGTCGCCGCCCATTCAGAAGCTCGTGGATGGCCTGACGGCCACGCACTACCAGCCCAACTTTGTCAAGGTCAAGGAGACCTTTGGTGTTGAGCTGATTGACACGGACCGCGGTGCGCCCGAGAACAACGGTCTCGACTTCAAGGCCGAGCACCCCGTTGTGCGCACCAACCCCGTCACTGGCTGGAAGTCCTTGTTCTCGGCCGGCCACCAGATCGAGGCCGGCTGGATCAACGGCGTCTCGGCTCGTGAGAGCGACATTCTGAAAGCCTACTGTATGTCTCTCCCCTATGCGCCCATATCGCACCACCCATGTTGTCAACGCCACGCTAACGTCCAGTCCTCCAACTCATCACCGACAACCACGACCTGCAGGTGCGCTTCAAGTGGAACAAGAACGACCTGGCTGTCTGGGACAACCGCTCCGTCTTCCACACGGCTACGTTCGACTACTCGGGCAAGCGCCAGGGCAACCGTGTCGTCTCGCTCGGCGAGAAACCTTACTTTGACCCGGCCTCCAAGTCTCGCCGCGAGGCTCTTGGTCAGCTGTAGATGAGTATGTTGCCATGATGAATCAAAGCCTAGCCAGAATGAGCAAACAATACTTATACGAAGTGTGCATTTGAGCGTGACTGGACTTAAACATCGTGACTGTAAATTAGTTGCCTTTTAGAAGAAGTTATGCACATAAAATATGCAGTCCACTACAGGTGTGCCTATTGTTTACATATTCCCAGGTATTCTCTTACACACACTTTCGACTTAACACTACATCCAGTTAGAGCTTCCCCGCGAAATGGCTGGAACCATTGCTTGTTGGTTCTGTCGGCTTTTGCGACGGCGTCGATTCGTGCAAATAGGTTGTATCACATTCCAGTCGCATGTCTTTCACGTCCTTTTGCTTCCTTTTTCCTGGTTTTTCTAACGTAAACTTTATTCTGGTGTCCCGATGCTTGATTTTATTTGTTCGGATATCGTGTATTTTATTCCTGTTTTCTCCTATTTATTTAGAATTTTGTAAAATGCGAAAATAAATCATCAACAGATACTTCTGTTAAAATGTAATCGTACAAATAAAAATAAAAATAAACTCCTGCAACAAAAATAGAACAAAAGGTAAAGCATTTTCGTCCATCACTCTCAACATGAAAGGCACCTGTATTCCTCACGTGTGCTTCATTGCTGCGGCTCCCATGGCCAAAAGGCCTCACATCGTCGTTGTCGTCCGCATGCTTCATCGGCCGCTATCTCATTTCACGAAATGGGGCCGCTCTACGTATCTCCCTTTCGGATCAATGTGGACGGCGCGTGATCGACTTTGCAGCTTCCAGTCTGGTAGCTTTTCTGGCCCATTGTTCATCCACTTTTGTTTCATAGAAAGAGGAAAAACGGTGGTTTGTGAGAGAGCACAGAGAGAGCAGTCGCTCTTTGCCTATGTCAACAATGCATTTCCTATTCGGGCAACTGCTGCCCTGCTGCAGCCAATCCCGTCACATTTCTTCCTTTGCCGTGCGCTGAGCACCTGTATGAATCGACTGCTAGATCCCTGCATTATGCTCATTGATATCTCGGCGTGAGTTGCGTCGACCCAGCACCAGTCGTTCTTTCCTGGAAACACACACAGCTGGTGCCTTCCTTCAATGTTTACTACTGTTGCCACGAACATCACGAACTTTTCACGTGACCAAACAACAATATTTAAACTTCAAGACCACAGCTGATGCACACATACTCCATGTTTCCGTTCGTGCATTGTATTGACAGTCGCGATGTCAGTAGTGCTCTGTATTGCAAAGTGCTTGTGTGGCATGCAAATTGGACATAAAGACCCAGATGTGCCCTGCCGACTGGCCCAAATACAGTGGGTGTCACGCAAGTTCAGCGCACTGGAATGCGCCCACAGTTGCAGTTCCCCACTAGAACCGCCGCTCGGCAACGCCACAAACCTCAGCTAGGCCTGCAGGCGACGGACGGGAGAGCGACCACCCGCCTACTTGAACCCACCTCTTCCCCAGATTGATATTTTTGTCAAAGAGACAAAAAAGAAATCCGATCTTGGAAAGAACAGACGTCACGACAAGCATCTTCTCCTTCGTTCTTTCCTTGCTCTTTTCGGCCCCCTTCGTCCCTCACTCGCTCCTTCCCATGTGTGAAGCGTCGCCAACCAACATGAAAAAAACGCCGCCTCGCTCTTTCCTCATCTGCCAACTCCATTTAGCCAAGAGAGCGATACAAGATATTACTGAGAACACCCTCACAAGCCGTTCCTTCGCTCTTTCCTTTTTTCACTTTGCGCCCGCTGTTGCAAGTTGATTTGCGCCTTCCAATTTCAATTTATGGCTGGGCCCTCCTAAAAAGACCGCCCGTTGCCCCCATAACGAAACAAGGGCCCCCCTCCCCCAATAATACGAATTAAGTAAGGGAGTCCACCACACCCAAACCCGACAGGTCGCTAAACCCGCCGAATCCGCCCAAACAAGCCCCTAAGCACCGCTGCGTTGCCCGGACAGCTTGGCCCGAGCTCCAAACAATAAGCCTGGGGCAGGGGCGCATAGACGGAAGTTGCGACGGAGCTCTTATCGCACCTGCGCTTTTGCTGCAAGCAATCAAACAAGAAGGGAAAGAACGATTGGGATCGAAAAAAAGAAAAAGAGAAAGGGTCCAGCTAGCAAAAACGAGAGCTGTCAAATCACGATCTCTCTTTTCTTCCTTTTCTATTTTCGACGCATCTTCACATTCTTCTCTCATTCCTATCTCTTCGCCATTCCGAATACCATCCTCTGTCTCTCTCCCGCTCTACCTCTGCCTCTCTAGTCCAATCACATCGCCGGGCTTTGTTGACTTTCTCCAACACTCGCAAACCTGCTCTTTTCTCTTTCCCACGACTTTTCATCCGGGACAACGACCGCGAACCTGCGTCTACATTGCATTTGACGAGCCAATTTACTCTTCCTGCCTTACTTCGCCGGTGCGATAAAGGGTCCTAAGTGACCAGGTGCGAGCACAATGGCCGAGAGCATCGCCAACCACTACCAGCCGCTGGAGGAGCTGGGCCGTACGTTTACTCTTTATTTTCAATGATGGCAGTTAATAGACTGCCTCAACTCGTCCAACGCATTGTACTAACGTATCTTCTCTCGCAGGTGGAAGTTTCGGTGTTGTCTACAAAGCACTCGACCGGGCAACAGGCGAGACAGTCGCTCTGAAGCTGGTGAGTATTCAGCCTTGGTATCTCGAGAATCTATCTCCCGCATGAGATTTGCTAACCACTTCTCTCTTCACAGATCGACCTCGAATCCAGCGACGATGATATCCAGGAGATCCAGCAGGAAATCTCCGTGCTCAGCACCTGCGCCAGCCCATACGTTACCCAATACCGTGCCAGCGTTCTCCACGGCCACAAGCTGTGGATCGTCATGGAGTATCTCGGCGGTGGCTCATGTCTCGACCTGCTGAAGCCGGGCAACTTCAACGAGAACCAGGTGGCGATTGTCTGCCGGGAGCTGCTGCGCGGTCTCGAGTACCTGCACAGCGAGGGCAAGATCCACCGGGATATCAAGGCTGCAAATATTCTGCTGTCAGAAACGGGCAAGGTCAAGCTAGCTGATTTCGGCGTCGCCGCTCAGCTGACAGACCTCAAGTCCATCCGCAACACATTTGTGGGCACGCCCTTTTGGATGGCCCCCGAAGTCATCCAGCAGGCTGGCTACGACTTCCGCGCCGATATCTGGTCACTCGGTATCACGGCCATTGAGCTGGTCCTGGGTGAGCCGCCACACGGCAAGGTGCATCCTATGAAGGTGCTGCTCCAGATTCCCAAGAACCCGCCTCCACGGCTCGAAGGCAACTTCAGCAAAGATTTCAAGGACTTTGTCGCACAGTGCCTCATGAAGGACCCCGATCGGCGGCCATCAGCCAAGGAGCTCCTCAAGCACCGCTTTATCCGCTCGGCAGGCAAGATTGAGTCCATGCAGGAGCTTGTTGAGCGGCGGCGCATGTTTGATGCGGACCAGGAGCACCGCGTCTCCCACCCCGTCTACTACCAGGAGACCCTCCACACTCTGACGCCCAAGGATGACTCGGACGACTGGGTCTTTGACACAGTCAAGTCTGTCGCACCCGCACGGCGCACGATTCGTTCGCGGAGGACATCCGCACTGTACGCTACGGAGGAGCTCATGCGCAAGCTCGACGTCAAGGACGGTCCGCTGCAACCCGTGTCTCCTGCCAACATGGGCACTGTCCGTCGTACTGGCACTGCCCGGCGGATACCGTCAAACGTGTCGACTGGCTCACCACGGCGCACGTCCCTCGTCTCTAGCGGCGTTCCAGCCAACCAGCCGAAGCGGCCACTACAGCCCGACATGTCCTTTGGCAACAGCGGCTCCACCATACGACTCTTCCGCCGCGTCCCCTCCGATGGCTCCAACAGCAGCCAGATTGGATTCTCCGAGCCACCGTCCCCTGGCTCGACTACAACCACGAGCACACTTGTTGCCAACGAAAACCGCCCACCACAGATGCTGTCTCAGCCGAGCTACTCGTCGAACGAGCTGTCGAGCAAAGAAGCCACCCTCGGCCACCGCCTGTTCACAAAGGTCGTTGACCCAACCATGGGTGAGCTGCACGCACAAACTTCTACACTGCAGAAGCGCGAGGCACTTGCCAAACTGTCGGACGCATTTGCCGCGCTGGATTCTGTGGACCCCGAGGGCGCATACCATCTCATGAAGAGCATGATGGTCGGTGTCGCCAGCGACTCGCGTCTCAGCAATGCCTTCCTCCCGCAACAGTACCAGCAGCCCGTGTCCAAGACGCCGCTCGACGGTACACCCCAGGGCACCGTTGTTATTAAGAACAGCAACACCAACAACAGCATTATGTCACCGCCAGCAGCGGCTCAGACAAAGTTGATCCTTAGTCAGGCCAACCCGCATCTGAAGAGCCACCGACGACGCAACGGCAGCATTGTCCAGGCGGAACCCCCAGCACTGGACAAGCTGCCCGAGAGAGACCTGCGTGAAGTGGAGAAGGCGTTGTTGCAGCCCAAGTTCCCAGGACGGGAAGCACCACCAGGCATGGAACACTCCAAGCAGCTTTCCGACGTTCTCTACAGACGATGGGCCGAGGGACTGCGCATGCGGTGGCCTGCCGTATGAGTGTGAGCAATAACCAATGAAGCCGGCTGTCTGAGCAAGACAGTCAGCTGTGTACAAAATGTACGATACATGCACCGAGAGGAAGCCTGAAGTCGTCTGAGAGGCAAACGGATAGGACACTGCCTCATATTTTTGGAAGAGCGAAAAGGGTCTACGAGTTGGAAGGACCAGTTTGCTTTTGTTGATTTTTCTGCGGGATATCTATTCCATTTTGTCGTTTGATGCGTTTGTTTTCTACGAGTTATTTTTTGTTTTTGTTTTTGTTTTTGCGTTCTGGTTTCTCTTCACTTCTTCACCCCCTGTTCTTTTTCACAACTACTTTTTTTTTATTGTCCAGCATAGCATCCTGTTGCGTGGGCATTTTGGGCTTTTCATCATGGCGTTAGGATCTACTTTTACCTGTCCTTGCTCTTTGCCATTCATCACTGCGATCTGCATCTAGATATAGTTCACCGAGTTGATTCCCTTGTTAATATGTTAGTGTATTTCGTAGCAAACAACTGTCCAAAGAACCGTGGTATCATGTCTGAATTAATAACCAACTTATGAAAACACTGCCGACATTCAACTGCCTGGTCCAGGATCTGCCTCACCCGGTGCTGACCGGTCCTCTGCGGCACCACTCGTTGTATCTGCGCCCAGTGCCAGCTTGATACGCCAGTTTAAAAACGAGTCAGGCAAAATGTTGCCGTGACCCGTCTCCTCCACCTGGAACACTTCAATCTCTGGTGACCCGGGCCTCCTCCGGATCCGCCATACACCGTCGTTGCCCGTCGTCGCGCCGCTCTCGTCCAGGGTTACGTTAAAGACAGACTGTCGCAGCCACCCCAGGAAAGAAGACGCAAAATTGATGCATGTGTCGCCGTCCCACGGTGGTACCGGTCTTTGTTGCTCATGCGCGCGCTTTATGACGGTTCCTGGGATCCCCTCTGTCGATATCTCTTCCAGTCGGGTCAGTCGGCCCTGCCGACTTCGGAAACCAACCACAATCGTCGGCACCCCCAACAAGAACGACTGGATCCAGAACTTGAGCAGCTTCTTCTCGAAAAACTCCAGATCTCGCTCACTTGTAATATCTTGGCTCGTCTTGAGCTCGACCCAGCGGATGGGCTGGCCCGGTGTCTGGGGCTTGGCGTCCCAGACGGCGTCGACCTCGCCACCAAGACACAAGATGGTGCTGCCCAGTCCTGTGCGGACGACGGAGCAGTACTGCGCCTTGTTACTGACGACCTGGTCGTCGCGGGCCTCGATTTCTTCACGGGAGACCTCGCCCCAGGGCCGGGGCAGTGTAGCCAGCGCCTCGAACTTGTAGCCTAGATTGTGAGCAGGCGGTACTACTGAATTAGAAAGAGAAGAGCGTTGACTCACCCCAATATGACATGACTTCTGGTGGAAAGTACGGTCGGTCTGGATGTTGCCTTGGTGGCGGGCGGTTCTGGCGGGACTCTTGTTCACGGCGAGACTTGACCTTGTGCTCATGATTCTCTTCGATAAATCTAAAAGGCCATTAGACAAATGAAGCCAAAGAGTAGCTTTGAGTGAAACTACTTACACGCATCCCTTATAAGAGTAGTTTTGTTAGTATATATCGTGAGCATAAGCCATCTCATATATTCTCAGCTAGCTCACTTGATAAAATGTGGCATTCATCTCGAAGCTATTTTATGTTAGTTTATCTCATGGCCGTGAAAATTTAATCATGTAGATTCATATAACTCACCCATCTCTGTCGTCATATGGCGCAGCCATGATCTGCTCGTTAGCAAGCTCTCTGACAGTAAATATGTTGTTATGAGAGGGATACTTACCTTGGTCATCATTCCTCGCCATGTCAACACTTGTGCGTCAATCTTGGTGTGCGTCTTCTGCTCATGTGCCGCTACGGATGCCAACAGGCTGTCCAAGTGCTCATCGACACCATCATCGTCGAGCTTGTCAAACGTCTCAAAGCCGCGCGACAAGTCGGCCTGCGGATACTGTGGCGGGTAGTACCACCGCAGCGACCGGTCGTCGAGGTGCAGCTTATGGTCGTCATCGTACGAGAAGCAAGTGAATTCCTTAACTGTCAGCCAGCTGGCCAATAACTGTTGGCACACAGATGGAGGTCACCTTTGGCCGTCGCATGGGCTGGCTTTGGCCATGAAAGCGGTGGATCGGGTGGACGGCGAAGCTCGCCATGATCCGGGGTGGGGGTGAGCTGGGTCTGGGGCTGTAAAGGAACGGACGTATGCGAGAACGAGAAAGAGAGGAAGACGGCGAGTTGGCTTTGCGGCTCAATTGTCCAAGTCGAGCTCTGCTCATTGTATGTTGTTGTGTCGTTCTATCGTTCTTTGTATTGTCCAGGTTGGACTAGCGCCCTGTGAGCTGAGCTCCAGGGGAGCTAGGGACGCGAGCGACGTCGCCTTCCCGTTCTGGCTGCACAGCAAGCGATAAGATGACTAATCTCTTACTCACCTTCGTCTTCACACGTTGAGCAAACTAACATAAGGTGGATGGGGTTAAAGTGAGGCAGAAGCAAAGTAAAGATATAGTATCATACATTCATACGCTTGAAAATACAGTTTCAATAAAATGTATGAAAATGCAGGCAGTGTACGGAGTACTGGGATGTTCCTTACTATTAAAGGTGTGGTGGTAAAAATATTGACACAAGAAATAAATACAATCTTGAGATATTGTAAAGAATGTATAAAAGTCATGTAGAAATCCCTAAAAATCTCGCTTAGCACAACTCTATCTGAAAGATGATGAACATAATTTCAAGGACATATCAATCACATAAAGTCCTCAGTCAAGCATAACAGTGTATAAACTGACGTTGTTGATGTTGGTGCCAGCGTCTTGAATCGACACACGTGACCACTCTCCAGGACCCACTTTTCTGTTGAAAGCTCTCTCCTTAGAGGTCAATTTTTCGCGACTGCAATTTTTCACGACCAGCCAAAAAAAGTGAGCCGTTTGGGAACATCTAGGAACGATCGTTTGACGACACCTCCTCGCTCCGACAGTTTCGCCAGCCATTGTCCTCGCGCAACACCCCCGGCGCACGCACAGCACACCCGATACCACAATGGCCAGCATACGGGGCATTGCCCGCACAGCAGGCCGCCATGCCACGGCGCCATTACGGCCAACCGCGATGACGATGATGTCGACAATCTCTCACAACTTTGGCGCAGCACGCCAGTCCTCCTCACAATCACAACCGCCGTCCTCCTCCTCTTCCTCGGCCGCACCAGCGCCGACGGACCCAGTGTTTGAGGATCTCGAGTTTGACTCGTCGTTCCTGACGCCTCTGCTGCCGGAGGATGTCAAGATGCTGTCGCCTCTCGAGCGCTCTAGACAGCGGACGGAACGTCTGCCCGGATCTAGGTAGGTTTTTTCTTTCCTCGCTTCACTCGCAGGCTACGACTGTCGTTGTACAGTTGCTAATGCACTTAGATACCAATACCACCCGCCCAAGTTCGACCGCGGCCCGCTGCACCCCATCCAGTCGCCCGAGTCGTCTGATCCCACGGCCCGTGATTTCGTCCCCGGCCCTTACCACCTGAACCGCCTACGCCAGACCTACCACACCACCATCGCGTCCGACCTCATGACCCTAGCGTACACCCACACGATACCGGGCACCGAAAAGATCCCCACCCCGCAGCGTCTGCGCAGCTGGGACGGCTCCTCGCCCTACCATAAGAACCGTCCGCTGCGTCAGCCCCGTGGTGACCCCAAGCTGCCCCTGCTCGAGAAGCCCATTACCTTTCGCAACATTCCCGAGATTCGCTCCGTGACGCTCGCCGCGTTCGTGCCCAAGGCGGCCCGGGAGCCCGAACACCTGGTTGTCGCGCGCATGGTCACGCAGGCCATTACGGGCAAGGTGGCTACCATTACGACGGTCAAGCACAACGTCGGCCAGTGGGGCATCATCAAGGGCCAAAAGGCCGGTGTCAAGGTCACGCTGTACGGCAACGAGGCCTATGATTTCCTGGACAAGTGCATCCACATCGTGTTCCCGCGCATCAAGGACTGGCCCGGTGTCAATGGCAGCACGGGCGACAGCTCCGGCAACCTGGCGTTTGGTTTGACGAGCGAGAACACGGCGCTGTTCCCCGAGGTGGAGGCCAACTACTCCATGTACCCGGCCAAGCAGATCCCTGGTTACCGCGTCTTTGTCGAGACGACGGCCAAGTCGGACCGGCACGCGCGTCTGCTGCTGGGCTCATTTGGTCTGCCCTTCTACGGCCGGCTGCGTGATTAAGTAGCAAAAATGATGGACGGAAAAGGTTGAAACTGGTAGAACGGTAGCTGTACATTAAATGATGTTTTTATATACTCCGCATATTTCAAATAAATCAAAGCCTTATATGATATTAGTCACTTATTGCACGAGAGGGATGTAAATGTGCTTATGTTTTAATGACGAACTTGTATATTTAATGTATATATTTCAACGACCCAAAATGCCCAAAATTGAAACGTGGTTGCACGTTATTGTTCCCCAAACGCCTGTCCAATGCAAAAAAAAGAAAAAAAAAGAGACGAAAAAGCAAGGTATCTATAAATTATGTGCGCGACAAGTTGATGAGTTTGTCTCACGCCGCCTTGGCCTTGGCCTTGGCCTCAGCTTCGGCCACGTCCGCCTTGAGAACGTTGATAACCTCATCCACGGCGTCCATGTTGCCCGCGTCCACCTGGTTGGGCAGGTCGGCGAGAGCCGCGGGGACGGGGACCTTGGTGGCCTCGTCCGTGTTGGCGTGCAGAGCCGCCAGTGCCGTGAGGGCGGCGTCCATGGCCGGCTGGTAGTTGCGGCATGCCGAGCTCAGAGCGTACACCGCCTTGCGCCGCACGGCGGGCGACTCGTTGGTGTCGGCTGCCGCCTTGGCCAGCAGGGGCACGCCGTTGACGGCCAAGAACCGCTCCTGGCTCGGCTGGTTGTTTTGGACGGCCGTGCCGATGCACCAGGCCGCCATGCGGCGCAGCTCCGGCTCGGGGCTCGACTCGAGCACGCCAATGAGCGGCGTCCAAAGGCCCAGGCTGCTCATCAGGTTGGCATTGTCGAGCGACTCGACGAGCTGTTCAAAGTTGTCGAAAGCCACGAGCTTGTTCTCGAGAGTGTTCTCGGGGGCGTCTTCGGTGCTGACGATGGCGGCCATAGACGACTTCATGAGGTCGGCATCCGACGGGCCACCAAACAGCGCGGCCAGGACCTCCGGGTTGAGGCCGCGGTTGGTTGGGGGCGCGGCATCGGCAGCAGAGGGGTCGTTTGGGTTGGTGGTCGAGTTCTCGATGCCCCACTTGAGGAGCTCGTTCAAGCCCTTGTCCATTGTGTATGTGTGTTGGGTGTTGAGGGAGTTGGAGGTATATGAAAGGTCGTAGGAATAGAAGAGAGAGCCGAGTTGTTGTTGAAAGATAATTGGCAGTTTCGAGTTTACTGTCAACGTTCTTTTCTACTTTTGAAGAATCGCGATTCGTGATGATACAACTTTTTTTTCTTTGCTTGAAGCTTCTTTCCCCTTCTAGGAAAGTTCAGGAAGGTTCTATACCAAAGCGGGTTAGCGCGGATAGCACGTGCAGGCCTAACTGTTGTAAACCCAAAACCCCACCAAATGGCAAGAGCAACCAACAAGAGCGCGCCAACAATTTGCAACGCCTGAATGGGCTACAACGAGCGACAACATCAAACATCTCAGCCAGGGCGCATTCGAGATAGATGTCGGGCAGCATGATAAAGATAAAGTCTCTCACGCTCACTCAACACTGCCTCGCTGTACTCTGTGCCATGGCGTCATAGCCTCTTTCTGTTTGTAGTCTTCTGACAGAAACGTGTTAGATACCGCATTCTAGAAAATGCGCGGCAGATTCCTCATGAAGGCTGTGTGGCTGAGACATAGGGCAGGAGCACCGAACAGTTGAGAGGGAAAGAGCGGCTTCGGCGAGTTTCAGTATTCTGGGCGATGAGGCCGGGGAGCGTCTAATGAATAATACTCCGTGGGATAGACGTTCTGGGTCGCACTTTCCTTCCCTTCCCTTTCCTTGTCACATATCGCTGTCGCCTACCCCGCCATCCCATCAAAGTTGCTGGCAGGAGCCCAAAAATGCCCCGTCGGCCATTGGCGAATTGGCTGCTGCCTTGCATTAGGGCTTTTCGGCCGCCCAGACAAAAGGGAGAACAAACCACAAGGAGACAAAAAAGATACTCCTTTTCCATATGCACACTGACGTTGTGGTGCTGGTCTGTAGTGTTTAATTTTGGAAACATTCAGACACCACACCGGCGCACACACATGCACACAATTTAGAAGCGACAAAATTCAGGAAATACAGCTGCCTGGTGATGGCATACCGCCTTTCCGTTTGAATATCCTGTCTCAATTTCACGAACTGGGATGCAACAATAGTACTCAGATAGAGAGAGCAAAACCTGCTGCCTCTCACAGGGCATTCGGTCCTCCTTTCACCTAGTAATTTCGGTGCCTACCAGCTAGCAGCGCACAGGTTACTGCTTCAGTCTACGGTCTGCAGTCTGCATTAAAGTCTGGCCTGGCATAGCCTGGGGTCTGTAGTCTGTGGTCTGGTCTGTGGCCCGTGGCCTACGACATGGCTCACGGCTCATGCTCATAGCATGGCCTGGCCTGTTCTCCGTAAAGTCTGGAGAAAGCCCGCTCCATGCGCGAGGGTGGTTCTGCTAAGGCACTCTTCCCGCTACCCGTGCTGCCCTTGGGACGGAGACTGGACCGCCTGGATATGGACCGGACTGGACTACAGTATGTAGGAAATGCAACTGGAAACTGTCAGCCCTCTCGTACCTCATAAGAGTCCGGTCGTATGATTGCTGGAGGCTGGAAACAGTCCCACCTGGCAGGCTCTGGATGGATGTCTGTCTCCCAAGGAGTACTCCGTTTAATCGTTGCTACAGTCTACAGTCTTCCAAGGTTCTTAGTGTGGATTTCCTGGCCGTGAGCGAGGCTCTCGGTCCACAGCCTGGAAAGCAGAGACAGAAAAAGACGGAGGACAAGAAAACAGGCCGCAGTGCCGGGATGGGCGATGATGGGCCCTTTTGTTTTTCAGTTTTCAGTTCTCAGCGCTGATGGATGCGGTCCTTCGTCAGAAAACGCGTGAGAGGTGGCTGTACTCTGTCTCTTGATAGGGCTTTTCTCTTGGAATAGGGCTTTTGTCCCTTCTTTCCCGGAAAACTGCCAAAACTTTGCCCCCAAACCCTCTAAAGCAGGGCAAAGCGTACGTCAGCGCTTGGCCGCAGCTTAGATTTTTAGATAAGCGAGAGCGAGACGGACACATCTGTATCGTCGGATGCCAACGCGACAGGCGCCGTATGCCAAAATTTCTCGTATTTGCCGCCAGTCGACAGTCGTCTGCCAACGCAGTCGTTTTTGCCCTATTATTTATTGTCTGTCACTGACGTTCTTGTTGTCGCCGCTTGCTCCGAGCGTCGCCGGCCCGCATTTGGGAGAGAAGGAGCGACACTGCGACCAGAGGCAGCCGTATTATTATTACTCCTGCCACTCCTGTGCGCTCGCGCCAGTCGGTGGCCAGGGCCAGACAAGACAAGACAGACAAAAAGACGCCAACGTGGGGCCCGCCCTGGTAGCCACACAGTTCGAATTGAGATGGGATCCGCACAGTACGCTGTAAGATAAGCATTGACGGATCTGGGAGGTTTTGTTGTAGATTTGGTTAGCACCTCACACTCTTTGAAATAAATACGGCAGCCTGGTCATTTGTTTGAGGAACAATTCCAGAATAACCATAGTTGAATTCTTGTTTCGCATTTCATGCTCCCTTGCCGGCCACGAGGCTCCAGCCATTCACATTCATCTCAGCCCATGCCATCTCTGCATTTCCCTTTTCCGGTTTTGAGCTCCGGTCGCCTTGTTGGGCCTTTCGGAGAGAGCCTCTTTCCCTCTTTCCTTTTCTGCCTGCCAAAACTGACGCCATTCCGGCCGAAGGCTGTGTCGAGCTCTGTTTCATTTGTTACACCCCAGACGTTGCTCTGTTGCCCGCTTGTTTCCTCATCTTTGTCTTGGCTGATTTCTTTCATTCGACTTCATTGCCGTTGCCCTTATTCGGAAGCCTAGATGTGTTAATCTGGTGATGCTGTCACAATGTCGATGTCGATGTCGTCCAGCCCTCTCCATACTTGGCACAGTGCGCGCCCACTAGCCATGTACAGCCACAGGCCAAAAACGATTTAACACCGTTGGTGGGTTGGTGGATGTCGTTTGTGCTCAGAGGCAGAGCAAAAAAGGGGGAAAGAGGGGCAAAAAAATAGGGGTACTTATTGACGCCGCAGTGTCCCCGCTACTTTTTATGTACCTCTCTGATGTATCTCCGTCAGATAGCTTCCCGGCCGACTGTCGACTGTCTCTTGTCGAAATGGCAGGAACGGCCAGTCTGCGAGAACGAGAACAGCAAGTAGGAAAGCAGGGAAGTGACAGCATCGTCAGTGTTCCTTCCCTTCTGAATTATCTCCGTGTGTGTATTTGTGTGCCCTGCACTGCTCTTTCCACGCTGGGTCGCTTTTATTCCACACCCTTCCTTCCTGGTTCTTTGCCCCTCCCCGCCTTTTTCCTTCTTGGGACGCAACACAGCATCGTGCAGATAGCGGTGGACTGTCCGGCCAGCCAAGAGCAAGTAAATGTCGCGACTTGCTCCTTCCCTCCTGGGCCTGCTGTAATCTTGTCTTCCCTCCGTGGTCTGTTGCTGCAGTAATACGCCGTATCCTCCGCCAGAGGGCACACAATCGCGCCAAATCGGCCTCACCTTAGACCCTATTTGTGCCTTCCTGCGCTTTCCTGGCGGCCTATTTGTCCTAGACCAAGTAATTCGTATGCCTGGCGAAGCTAGCCACACAACCTCACAACTACCCCCCCTCTCTCGCTACTGCCACTAACGGCCACTGCCCCCCTTTCCCTTTCGCCCCAACCACCTCCCCTCCTGCCCTCTCGCTCGCTCTCCCTCAGTCGCCCACCTCTCCCACTCTTCTCACTCACCCCCCCAAAAACCGCCGCCCAGTCTTTCTTAAAGAACTTCCCACCACCCACCCCCCCTTTTTTCTCTTGAACCTGTTCTTGTGTTTTCTTCATCCATCAATCCCAGAAGCTCTACTTCAGCTCTAGTTTCGCTCTTCGCATCATCCTTTTCCTCTCGTCAACGTTTCCATCTTCGCATCTCCCCCGTTTCTCTCCTCAACACCGTCACAATGGAAGGTATGTTATTTTGTTGGGATGCTTCGTTTTCTTCGAGCGAGAGCCTCTTCCGTTTCCCGCCGCTGCCCGCTTGCTCTCCATCTTGCTTGCTGTCCTCTTCCTCTCTCGTCGACGTGCCGCCGCTGTCTTCCGGGTGAAGCATCGACCGTCGACGAGACATAACAACCATACTCTTTTGCTTCATCCGCTCTTCCTTCTCTTCTCTTCATCTTCCTCCTTCTCGTTTGTGTTGTTTTCTCGCCGACCTCAATCTCGATTCTGTCCCCCTCCACCGCCTTTTTGCTTCCCCTGTCCGAGCTCGCAATCTCCACCGATCCTACACCTTGCACCCCAAAAAGGAGGCACATGCTAATACCAATGCCCTCTCTACAGAAGAAGTCGCAGCTCTCGTCATCGACAATGGGTAAGCTATTATACTCTCCCATCCTCTCCGCCGCGTTCCGGTGTACGGCGCCGGCTATCCCGCCTCCTGGTTGCTGGTCGCCGAAACCCCTCTTTCTGTCCCCTACTCCCAAACCGATGATGTGGCCGAAGCTAGGGACCCACCGCTAGAGAGAAAATGAGGAGGCGGGCACACGCCCTAAACAGCGAAGCTACCAAGCGAGAGCTCTCTACTCTACAAAGCATTGCGCAGCCATTGCCATTGTTTTCGCCCCTCATGCTTTCGCCCCTCATGCTTCAGCCGCCTCATCGTCGACCGCCTAGAGATTACCAGAAAGATGCTTGCTGCCTGTATGAGTGTCCAATGCTAACTTCCCCGCCAGTTCGGGTATGTGCAAGGCCGGTTTCGCCGGTGACGATGCGCCCCGTGCTGTTTTCCGTAAGTGACACTCCTTCCCTCGCTCTCTTCAGCGGCTCAAATTGCTCTCCCCTATTTCTTATCTGGCCCCGAGAAGCGCCAATTTTCCAAATAGCCCCGTCCGGCGAATCCGGATTGCGGGCTACTGGCAGAATTGCTGGTGCATCGGGGCGGGGTAAGAAGTCGGTGGGCAAAAACGTTGTGCGTGAAGACCGAGCAACACGCTAACCTCCCGCCATAGCGTCTATTGTCGGTCGGCCCCGTCACCATGGTATCATGATCGGTATGGGCCAGAAGGACTCGTACGTTGGTGATGAGGCACAGTCGAAGCGTGGTATCCTGACCCTGCGGTACCCCATCGAGCACGGTGTCGTTACCAACTGGGACGACATGGAGAAGATCTGGCATCACACCTTCTACAACGAGCTGCGTGTCGCTCCCGAGGAGCACCCCATCCTGCTCACCGAGGCCCCCATCAACCCCAAGTCCAACCGTGAGAAGATGACCCAGATCGTCTTCGAGACCTTCAACGCCCCCGCCTTCTACGTCAACATCCAGGCCGTCCTGTCCCTGTACGCCTCCGGTCGTACCACCGGTATCGTTCTGGACTCTGGTGATGGTGTCACCCACGTTGTCCCCATCTACGAGGGTTTCGCTCTGCCCCACG
This sequence comes from Ophiostoma sp. CBS 140.51, assembly GCA_029298735.1. Classification (NCBI taxonomy): domain Eukaryota; kingdom Fungi; phylum Ascomycota; class Sordariomycetes; order Ophiostomatales; family Ophiostomataceae; genus Ophiostoma; species Ophiostoma sp. CBS 140.51. The sequence goes on from JANSLP010000108.1 coordinate 57,418, forward strand.
CCATTGCCCGTGTCGACATGGCTGGCCGTGACTTGACCGACTACCTGATGAAGATCCTGGCCGAGCGCGGCTACTCCTTCTCCACCACCGCCGAGCGTGAAATCGTCCGTGACATCAAGGAGAAGCTCTGCTACGTCGCCCTTGACTTTGAGCAGGAGATCCAGACCGCCGCCCAGAGCTCCTCGCTGGAGAAGTCCTACGAGCTGCCCGACGGTCAGGTCATCACCATTGGCAACGAGCGCTTCCGCGCCCCCGAGGCCCTGTTCCAGCCCTCTGTCCTGGGTCTGGAGAACGGCGGTATCCACGTGACCACCTTCAACTCCATCATGAAGTGCGACGTCGACGTCCGCAAGGACCTGTACGGCAACATTGTCATGGTAAGTAAAAGAGGAGAAAACAGGAGAGAAGGCTTTTTGAGAGGGAAACCCGCTAACAACTTTCCAGTCTGGTGGTACCACCATGTACCCGGGTCTGTCCGACCGTATGCAGAAGGAGATCACTGCTCTTGCTCCCTCGTCGATGAAGGTCAAGATCATTGCTCCCCCCGAGCGCAAGTACTCCGTCTGGATCGGTGGTTCCATTCTGGCCTCGCTGTCCACCTTCCAGCAGATGTGGATCTCCAAGCAGGAGTACGACGAGAGCGGTCCCTCGATCGTTCACCGCAAGTGCTTCTAAGCGATTTAGGAGGAGACTGGGACGATGCGGTTTTAGACTTGCGGTGTCACCACGCAACCCCCGGCGCAAACAGACGAAACGACGAATCGAGAATAAGAACGAAAACGAGAACACGGCTGCGACCAGACCGACGACCTCCCATCCCCGATGCTGGTCCAAGTCCCAGTACCAGCCGACCAATGTTCCTGTTGTCGTCCCTCTATTCGACACTCGTCTCGCTTGTGAGGGGGTTTGTCTCGCCGTTGCAGCCGAGATCCGGCGCCCGTTTGCTTTTCTACACGAGTACCTAGGATGTAGTCGTTGGCCAAAGTTTGTTTCTTCTCTTTTTATTTTGGGAGGGAGGGAGTAGGATGGGTTGTCACACGCACACACTACTTGCGGTGGGCTAAAGGCAAAGGGAGATTGGCAGTTTGCAGCGGTTGAGGCTTTTTGTTGTTGGTGGAACATCGCAAAGACGATGAACCAAAAAACGATTCCAAGAAACCCCCAAAACCAAAAACACACTTTTTCTCGCGGAGGTTGATTATACAAATTCACTTTTTTTATATACTTTTTTTCCTGCCCTGTTTTTCTGACGCAACGCTTGCGGTTGCCTGTTGTCTGTTGTCCGTTGTTTTCACCTCCTATTGTCTTAGCTTTTTTTATGAACGAGGCGGCCAGTTGACGTTTTGACATGAGTTTCGCGGTTATTTATTTCTTTTTGATGCCGTTTAGCTTCTTGTCTAATTGTGCTTACAGGTTATGACTTTTTATGCCTTCAACGTCTTCGGCTGTGCCTTGCCTCCTCTTCTGCAATCGTGTGGTAAAATAAACTGAACCGTAGACGTAGAGCAAGACATACGAGGATACGATGTTCCATTCCTTATGCTTTGTTCTTGTATGTAGAGTGGTATATTTAAAGTCGTTATCATCTACATGGTTCAGATTAACTGTCACCGGTCCGCCCTCGCCTTCTCTTCTAACATTGAAGGCTCCGTCCACACCTCTTCATTATTATCTTCCTCACCTTCGTCCTCTTCATTCTCTTCATCTTTCTCATCCTCCTCCTCTTCCTCATCCTCTTCCTCGTCCTCTTCCTCCTGTTCCATGATTTCCTCCTCTTCGTCGTCTTCATCTTCCTCTCTTCCGTCATATTGGTCTGCTTGTCTTAGACCATCTATCCGTTGTAGAATGTCCGCATCCGTGAGGACCAGTTCACTTTCTGAAGACGCTTCTTCTGTAAAAGCAGTGGCACTCGCCATGAAAGCAGCTGCTCCTGCTGTCAGCCCCGTAGCCTGGGCCACCTCTCCGCCCGTACCTGCAGTCGCCGCTGCCTTTTCTGCCTCTGCCTCCTCTTCCAGCTTCCGGTACTTGCGCCGCGTCTTCTTCGTCGCGTTTGCTCTCTTTTTTATCTTGACAGCGGCCACCACGGCCGTCCGGCTCTGGTCGCCATTGGCCAGCTCGTCCAGTCGTGCGGCCAGGTGGGCGCGCGCAATCGCCCGGTTCTGCGTCCGCGACCGCGTCGCCTGCGACTTGACGACGATGCCCGTGGGTTTGTGGCGGAGCTGCACTGCGGAGTTTGTTTTGTTCTGCACCCCGCGTAGCAGGAGGTTAGTATTGCTCGGTACGACAATCATCGGAAAGAAGAGGGAGGTCTACAATCTTCTGCCCACCAGGCCCTGTCCCTTTGACAAACATCTCGTCGATTTCGTCTTCCGGGGGCGGCTTTGGCCGTGACGGCATTTGGGTATTCTTTTTCTCCGCAGGAGGGGAGACGGAGAAGCTTCGGCTCCATGATAGTGGTGCTCTCATGGGGGTATGCTGTTGTGATATCTGAGAAACAAATGCCGTATGAGGCGAGTTTGATGTGGTGGGAAGGCATCGGCCCGCCGATAGTGATATGAGACGTCGCATCGTGATGAGGAAGGCTCAATATATCTAATTGAGTATTGTAGATGTGAAGTATATGATTTAAGCGGGAGACATATTTGAAACACCACAGTGTGGTTGCTCAATTCACGATAGTTGAAGCTCCCTTGTAAGAGCTCCAGAGACGAAATTAGTGAGGTTCGGTACTCAGTGACAACCCCCACTAACAAATGGGCGTCACTTCAGTGGACGTTGGTTCCTCGGGCGTGTCTTGGCAACAGACAAGGGGACGAAGAAACGAGGAAACTCAGACCATATGGCACGTGACTACCTCTTTCAGAGAGAAAAAAAAAAGGATTTTTTCCAACAAGGCAGAAAGATCGTTTCAGGGTGGCACTGGCCAACCGGAGACAGTGCCTGCCCCTGACTATCCAATGGGGCGCCGCGGTTTCCTTTCCCTGTCGCGTTTTAGTCCCAATGGCCGGGCGTCCCGAAATGGCAGCCTTTCTCTTCTGACTCTTGACTCCTTTTCTCCTTTTTCGAGATTGTTCAACATCATTTCGTACACTCTTCTTCACGGCACACGACATCGCTCGACGACATCTATTTTACATTTCTACCACCTGCCCGATCAACTCCGGTCTAGTCTACGACTCTCGCGTCTCTTCTTGCACCGCGCCTCTCCATCTTCAATTGACGCGACGCCCCTTTAAATCAGGACGACAACACTTTTTCTTCTTCACGATCAACACCACCTCCTCCAACCGTCATCATGTCGCCCCTCGAGCGCTTCAGCAAATGGATCCAGCTCAAGATCTACCAGTTTGAGGTCACCTACAGCGTCTACATGCTGACCCCCATGGAGAAGTTCTTTGTCTGTAAGTCGTCTTCTCTTTCCTCGCTGCGCTCGATTTGTCCTCGCTTCACTCGCGTACTTGTTGCTCGCCAGCCTGCTCACTCGCTTCGCTCGTTCGGATGCTGACCTCCCAGACTCCCTCCTTTTCCTTTTGACCTCCCTCACCTCCATCGCCATCTTCCTCTACCTGCCCCACCACGTCGCCTTCCTCATCAACCGCGCCTGGTTCTACGCCCACGGCGACTCCCAGTTTGACGCTGCCCAGAGTATCCTGCAGGGCGTTGCTGCTGCCGAAAAGGCCGGTGCAACTGCGGTCGTGCACGCTGCCGCAGCAGTCGAGTCGATGGCGGATGCAGCTGCGACGGTCGTGCGGGAGCTGTAAAGCAGAGACGAGAGCCGGCGACAGCCGGCGATAGACTTGACGAGGAAAGCAGTTCATAGTCGACACCAACGACAGTCGACGACGGACGCCTACTCTGTCTACTCGACAACAACGACAGCACACACTTCTTTACGGCGTTTGGGATGGGACGAACCATGGACGGTTTTGGCAACTGGGAATTCATTACAACAACATACAACTACAAGACGAGCGACATTACACGCTCGCATAATCAACATTTCTTTCTTTCAACTTTATGCGTTCTGGGAACGGCGAAGAGACACAGCTAGATAGGATGGGCAATAATAACGCCTCTACAGTACATACACATACTTAATCAATAATTCATACACAATACAGACTTTTCCATTATCTTTAGATGTCCTTATGTTATCTCTATTTTTGGGGCCCTTTCCCTATATCCGTGACCGTGCCATGACGCCAGTTCTATGTGAAACTAAATGAAAGAAAAAGGATAATACGATTTATACACCCTCCACGCGGTAGACACGCAGAGAGGCATCCTCGCCGGCAATGGCCATGTCGGCACCCGTCTCAATGTCGGCATCAGTACCCGTCGACGTCGACGGCCGCCAGGCCAGCTGCAGCACCGCCCGCGGCAGATACAGGCTCGTGTCCACGTCTAGGATGGAGGCCACAGCCAGCGTGTCCGCATCCAGCGACACAACCGACAGCCGGCCGGCCTCGGTGCCGATGGCCAGAGTGAACATTGGCGTTTCTGAGGTTGACGTCCGCCACAAAAAGTCGACGGCCGTGACCGGGTGTTCCTGTGGGATGGTCGTGGCCAGGCTGAAAGAAGACACACCGTCCGTCTCTGTCGACGCCCACACCTTGACATTCTTGTCGCGGCCGGCCGTGGCAAAGACGCTGCGGGTTGAGGACGGGAGCTGTGGTGCCCATGCACAGTCGAGAATCATGCGCGTGTGGGCTTTGCTGTTGTTCTGGAGGAGGATGTACGTGGGAGTCGGCGAGTCCTCCGTGGCGGCGTCGGCTGGCGCCGACTGTCTTTCAAAGACTGCCCACTGCCGGTCTCTCCCCACACTGAGGAGGAAACGGTCATCCCCACTAAACCGCAGCCGTGTCACCGTCAGCGTGTGCGTCGCCAGCGGCGGTCTGACCTCGGTCCACCTGGGCGCCGTCTCAAAGAGACGCACAACGGCATGGTTGAGCGAGCTGGCACGGCAGGCGCTGGCCACCAGCGAACCGTCGTGGGAGACGGCCAGGCAGCTAATTTCGTAGCCGTGGCCGTACAGTTTTTCCGTCTCGGGCCAGAGCGTGTTGCGGGCTAGGACGTCTTCGGGGGGTGGTGTCGCACCAGCGTCGACGAAGTCGGCGCCAGAGGCACCTTCTGTTTGTTCGGTCGCTGCCTCGGACAGCTCCTCTGGCTCCTCATCGACCGCCTTGTTGGACAGTCCCAGCACCGGCATGTTGGCTGCATCTGGCAGGGCATCCACACTTTTTTCAGCCGCCCGCCCCGTCAGCTTCTCCAGCAGCCTGGCCACCGTCTTGGGCTCGTGAAACACGCGCATCAGCTTCTCGTCGGCACCCGAGACAAACTGCGACGCGCCCAGACTGTCGATGCAGTTGAGGTCGTAGCCGTGGATCTGTGGGCGGGCCATTTCGTGCCAGGAACCTGACGACAACGCAGAGGGGGTAGACGTCCACTCGGCATGCAGCCGTGTGGTCTGGTCGCCGCTCGTCGACAAAAGGTAGGCACCATCGCGAGACCAAGCGATGCCCGTCACGGGCGCTACATGGCCGGCCACGCCGACGGCCTGGATCCATCTTGCATCTGGCTGGTCCTCAGTTTTGTCCTCGGCTGACGCCTCGCTGATTGCTGCTCCGCCCGACAGAGTCCACCGTCTCCAGCTGCCCGTCCGGCACAACGTCACCACCTCTTTGCCGTTTGGCGACCACAGCCCTGCCCAGAATCCACCGACACTGCCCGTCGCTGTCGTGGCGCCCTTTTCTTTGCTCAACTCACCTAGTCGTGCCGTTGTCACCCAGATACCGGATGCCACATCGGCCTCCCAAACGGCCAGAGAGTTGTCAGCGGATGCTGTAAGCAGGCGAAGCTGGCTTTGGGAGCCACTGCCGCTCGGGCTCGCCGAGGTCCACCGTGCACTATAGATCCAGTCCTCGTGGCCCAACAGCAACGCCTCAAACGTCACCGAGTAGTCGTCGCTGCCCGCATGCACGCGGTGTGCCTTGTTGGAGGGGGCATTGCTGTTCGTGGCCGTCGTGACGGTCGGCTCCTCATCACCAACAGCGGCAGCTGCTGCTGCGGCCGAAGCCGTCGGCGGTGGTGCGACCGCGCCCTGGTGGATGCGCCACAGACGCACGTACTTGTCCTGGCTGGCTGAGGCCAGCAAAAGGTCCGATGCAAAGGGAGTGCCCTCCCAGCCAAAGTCGAGCGAACGGATCCAGCCCTCGTGGCCAGAGAGGGTGGATTGCAGCTCGAAAGCTACACCTTGACCAGCCTCTGCACCGCCAAAGATTTGGATGCGGTTGTTCGTGCCAGCGGAGGCGAGCATCCACGACTGTGAACCTAAGCCTGCACTGCCATCCGTCAATCCCACCAGGGCCAGACAGAGGGGAAAGTACCGTGGTGTAGTCTGAATGGTTTGGAGAAGCACAATCTGGAATGGCGATTCGCCAGTCTCGTCGCCCGTCCTCCGCTCCAGTGCCCAAATCTTGATCTTGTAGTCGGCCGCGCCTGTTGCAAAGATTCGCCGGCTACCGTTTCCGTTTGCTGTCGTCTGTGACGCCACCCCCGCCTTGGCTGCTGCAATGCAGTTGATCGGTGCCGCGTGTGCCTCCTTAATTGTCTGCATACACCGTGATGTCTTCCCTTTTGCGTCTGTGTTGGGCACCGCCCACAGCTTCAACGTCTTGTCGTCGCCGCCGCTCACAAAGTAGCCAGCTCCAGAACTCTCATCCGAGGCGAGATGTTGCACCGCCTTGATCTCGTCGCCGTGGCCGCCCAGCAAATTAGAAACACCATTCTCATCCGCCGGCCGCCAAACCGCCAGGTTCACGCCCGCGCCGTAGCAGAGCGTCCCGTCTGCGCCCCAGTCCGCTGCGGCCGTCTGCCGGTTGGCGCCGGCGGCCAGGTATGCCGTGTGGGCCATCTGACAAAGTACTGGTGGGCTGAAGTAAAAAAAAGGGTAAACGAAAAGATCGAAAAAATGACTGTGGTCGAATTGCTGCTCAACGTCACAGCCTTGGGAAAGAGCGATGAAGTCGTTGGTGAGAGTGTGAAAAAGTGAACAAGGCCTGCGATCTGATTGGCTGGAGCTCGTCTGGGAAGGTGCGGCCTTGCAACTTTTTTGAACTGATTTGCGCCGCCATCCCGCACCTTCTAGTTTTACAGCAGTGTGGTGCCTACCCCACGCAGAGCCTAAATCCCAACCTCACACCAAAGTCGACGTCAACGTTTAACTTCAATACACATTCTCAACCTCTTTTCTCAACCTCTTCTTATCAATATCGCTCCCTCCAAAATCAATCAGAATTACTCTTCACATCTACCTTGAGTCATCTCACACACCACCCCAATCGCCTCACAATGTCGGCCTCTGCCGGCGAGACGATTCCCATCGTCGTCGAGTTTTCGTGAGTCCTCCTCCCGTCTTTCTTTCGTTTGAATCCACATATCTAACGACATACAGGGGCGGCCTTGAAATACTCTTTGCCGACCAGAAGAAGCTGGAAGTCCAGCTGCCCGCTCAGGACAGCAAGGGCCAGCCGGCCACCGTCGGCTTCTTGATCTCTCACCTCTGCGCGACCGCCATGACCGACGGACGCAAAGATCTCTTTGTCCTGGAAGAAGACCACCTGCGGCCCGGCATCCTCGTGCTCATCAACGATGCCGACTGGGAGCTCGAGGGTGAAGAAGCTTACGAGGTCCAGCGCGGCGACAACATTCTGTTCGTGTCGACGCTGCACGGCGGCTAAGTGGATGTCGATCTAAGAACGAGATATCTACAACAATTTTAGCAAGCTGCGACGACTGAGGCAGGCCGCACTGTCGGCGGATGCCAAACATTATGCCGCGCATGCCTTTTTTAACATATCCAAAGGTACCTGGCCGGATCACGTCCGGTGCTGGACGCGGTGAGCTCAAGGAGGCAACCCCAAGTCAAGCTGTTCGACGCACTGTAATTTCTCACAGGTGATCAAGCCCAAGGCCAAAGGGAGCACGCTCAAAAACTGTCAGGAGACGGAAGCATAAATCCTTTAGTAGACGGCGGAAGATATTTATGTCTTCTAGCAACTTTCAAACGAACCACATTGTGGAGAGACTTGACCGGCCATCTTAGTCATTATCGAAAAAAAGAAGAGGAGCGAGACCAGACATATACCAGAGCTGCACTGTTCTAGCAACAGTGCAGAGTTTCATATACCCAGGATTGCATATCAGGAGCATTATATACAATGAATATTCCTGTTTAGTACAATGACATATTTAAGACGCAAATTGAGCACAGCATATTGTCTCTGCTTTGATTTTTCCAGTCTTCTCGTACCCATGGCTGACTGGATCTTGGATACTCGTTGTGCCGCTTCCTTTCTTACATCTCATCCGCGCGTTTACCATTCTCGGCAAACGAGACCCTAGCGGGCAATATGTGTATTGTTTGGGGCAGGCAGGGGAGATCCGATAACAGATTGTTGGGATTGCATGGGAGCGCGTCGGGATGAAAGACGGCATCAGCGTGGGGGCCATTGTGTGTAGTCTGATGAAGATGTTCAACAACAGGCAACACAAAAACGGTGAAGAACCTAGACGTATTGGGGCGGGTGCATGGCGCACATGGCGTCGACTGCATGACACATATGTTGTGCACCACACACGCCGCCGTTGGCGTCGACGTCGGTCCTTTTTCATTGTTTAGTTTACGTATTGTTGTGTTTGTCTGTTGGATTCTTCCGTCGACGCCGGCATCAACATTGGGCCTCACCTCTGTTTGTCCGTCTTCCTTCATATGATGCACCTCTCTTGTTGAGATGCACTGCAGCTGAGAATCACACCGCCACTGCTTTTTCTGCCTTTCAGACTGGCTTTCTTGACAGAGATCCTCTCTCGATGCAACGGTACTTTTCTGTGTGGCGTCTGCAGGTGTCTTCGTCGCCGTCGTATTGTATTTTCAGTGTCCTCTCTTTCTGTTCTCACTGGCCCGTTTGTCGACATTTTCTACTGCGTTTCAAGAGACGACAGGTTGCAACGACGCCATGCTACCCTGGGTCCGTGTCTTTGTGATTGCGAGCAGTTGGGAGATATGTTAGGCTTACAACCAAGAGCTTTCTTCAGCACAGTCAGAGATCGGGATGGATGCCGTGTTCTATTGTCTTTCTTTTTACCATTTTATTCTCCTTTTCATCTTCCTATTTTCCTTTCCTCCTTGTGGCCCCTCACCCCGGCCCGTGGCGATCCCGGGCTGGCATCCGGCAGCCGGCTGCATGTGTGATGATTCGCTGCAACCCTTTCTCTTTTAAGTTTTGCCCTTGTATCGCCTTTGCCGGCTCCCCATTTTCATGTCTATTTCCTTCTTGTTAGAACCCACTTATGCAAGTTCCGGCCAGTCGCGACCAAGACCAGACTTTGTTGTGTTGTCAACTTCGGTGATCCCTGGTGATTCTTGGTGATCCCTGGCCGGCTGGAATGGCTGCATCTATCAGATCTCATATTTATTTTACGCTGAAGAAAACACCGCCGACTAATACTGATACGAGTACGACATGCACGTGTGATTAGAATGAGGACGATGTAGAATCAAATGTAAGTTGATTGAGTGGATTGTAAATATCAAATGAGTATTGCGAGTATCAATTATGGATAAAATGACAAAGCTGCAGAACAAAAATCAAAAAACAAAAACAGAAAACAAAAAACCGCTCAAGTAGACTCCTTATTCCCGCCTCTCCTTCTTTGCCACCTCCTTTTCTCGCTTTCCCGCCCCCTTTCCATTTGTTTACCCAAAGTCCCCGCAGCCCATGATATCGTAGTTTCCTTCCTAAAAATCAAAATGCCAACTTTCTGTTCCAAAAATAATCCCTTCCCAAATGTCTTTTTCCAAAGTTGCTTTCGCTGTAATGTTTTTTGAATGTAAATGTGTGCCAACCAGAAGATTGCACCAACAAAACAAAACAGATGAAAATCAAATTACCAACAGCGCAGAAAACAGAACAGTAGTATATCGTACACAAAAATCAAAACAAACAGGGTAAAAATCAAAGCAATGAGATGATATCAGAAAATCAAAACAAGATCGGCCGTAAACGTTCGTAGTCCTCTTTCACCACACCACACCTCTTCTTTCTCAGTACACACCATTGTAGTGGTGAGGGTGCTGCTGCATGTGGTGCTGCTGCTGGTGTTGCTGATGCTGCTGAGGCTGCTGAGGCTGCATGCCGTAGGCGTTGGGCGGCGGAGGAGGCAGAGACGGCGCGTGGTGTTGCTGCTGCTGCTGGTACGGGTTTGTCGACTTGTTCGTCGGCGGCGGGAGCGGCTGCTGCTGGTACATGCTGTAGGCATTGGGTGCGGGCTGCTGCTGGTGATGGTGCTGCGCTTGGTGAGAGTGTTGCTGCTGATGGTGGTTCACCATGCCGTCCATGTTGTAGCCACTCACAACGGGAGGAGCGAGATGCTGCTGCTGTTGTTGAGACATCCGTGAACGTCCGTCCATCGAGCTGTCGTTATCGTCGTCCTCGTCGTCTTCGTCGTCGTCGCCATTGTTGCTGCCCATGCTGCCACCACCGCCGTTGGGTGACCGACGAGCACCGCCGCCAGAAGCACTACCGGATCCACCAGCATGCACCGGACGCACCCGCCGGTGCTTGCCGCGGCCCTTGATGCCCTTGTTGCTGTTCTTGTAGAGGCCCGCAAAGTAGCCAAACAGCTCGCGGTCGTCGTCCGTGATAGAAGCCTCGACGGCGGCATCTCCCGCAGCGGCAGCGGCAAACTTGGCCGTCAGCGCCTGGAGGGCACCGACGTGGTACTTGTTCTGGTGCGCCTTCATGTTGCCGAGCTGCGTGAACCGCTTGGTGCAGCCGTCCAGGCGGCAATCAAAGGGCTGCAGGCGCAGATGCGTCTTGTAGTGTGCCTTCAAATTGCCGCGCTGGGCAAAGAACTTGCCGCACTTCTCGCAGCAAAAGGGCCGCTCGCCCGTGTGGCGGCGCTCGTGGGTGCGTAAGTTGCCGAGCTGGGAGAAGTGGGCACCGCAGCCGTCGTAGCTGCACACATACGGCTTCTCGCCCGTGTGAGAGCGGCGGTGGATGTCGAGGTGCGTCTTTTGCCAAAAGGTCATATTGCAACCCGGCAGCGTGCAGGGGTACGGCTTCTTGACGGGGACGACGTCGTCGGTGTTGTTGTCGTCGCCGGCACCACTAGGGTTGGGACTCGCAGAAACGCTGTGCTGACGCTTGATCTGTTGCTGCTGCGTCTGCTGTGGTGAGCCATATCCAGTGAAAGATTGGCTTTGCTGTTGAGATTGTGCCGCCACCTGGCCGCCGTTTTGGAGTTGCTCGGCTTCGGCAGCCGCCTCGGCCTTGGACTGGATCGTCCGCATCAACAGATCGACCTGCGTCGTAAACGTTGGCCGGAACGAGGTGTCGAGAGCGGCGGGGCCCGTGGCCGTAGCCGAAGGGCTGCCGCTGTGGGATGCACCGCCCGAAAGAAGAGGCGAGTTGCGAGCCGTGACACGTCCCCGGCTTCCCGTGACACCACCAATGTGCGGCGACGATGCCGTGGCCACACTGCTGCCACGCCGCGAGTTGCCGCCAGCCCGCCGTCTTGGCGAAGCGGCCGTTACTCCTGTTGTCGTGGCTGCCGGGGGAATTGGCTGCTGCTGGTACGGCGAAGTGGCCATGGGTATCGCTTGCGGAGGTGGTGGTGGTGGTAACGGTGCTGCGGCTTGCTGGGCACTGGGCATCGTCATGGGCATGGTGGGGAGACTGGAGACGGCCGAGAGACCGACCGGCCCTGTCCCGTAAATGTTGCTCATGAGATGCTGCTGGTGCTGTTGCTGGCGGTGGTCCTGGTGTTGCTGATGGTGATGCTGCTGCTGCTGCTGGTGATGAGCAGCTGTCCGGGTATCATACGACATGACGGGTTGCGTGGTGTCCATAAACGCATACTGCTGCTGCTGGTGACTTTGCTGATGGTGACTCTGATGCTGGTGATGCTGAGGCGCCTGCTGGGTCCAGCGAGCCCAGTGCGGCGGGTCTGGTGGTTGCGCGGCGAGGGCCAGTTTGCCGGTGTTGGTGCTCGGTGGGTGGACCGAGCGAGGGGCAGAAAAGCCGGGTTGCTGTTGATAAGAAGTGTTCGAAGTAGAAGACGTCGACGGCGCAGACGTGGTGTTCACCACGTTGAAAGCGAAGGGATCCAGCGGATGGATGGTAAAGAGAAAAGTGGTTAGAGAGAGAGAAGAAGTAGCAGAGAGTCAATATATGAGAGCCAAGATTCAAGATTGGCTGTCTCGTCGTGTTTGTCTCTTGTCTCTTGTCTTGTCTGACTTGTTGGTGGGTGGAAGAAGGAACAAGTTGAAGAAAGAAGGATAGACAAGAAGAAGAATAAGAAGAGATACAAGTATGGAGAGGGTATGAAGAATAAAGAATAAGAAAGTCGTCGAGGAAAAGAAGAAGAACGAAAATGAGAAAAGAAGGTCGATCAGTCAAGAGGGGCGGGACAGACGGGGTCTATGTATGATATACACGAGGGAGAAGGGAATGAGAATGGCAATAAATGGCAATGATGTGCAATAGTGTCGATGGAGGTCAAGGTGGTCGTGGTGAGGCGTATTGTCTGAGTCTGGGATGGACGTGGGAGAGAAGGCGTGAAGAATAAAACAATCAGAAAAAGAAAAGAATAAAAGAAACAAATAAAAAAGAAAAGAAGCTGGTCGAGTGTGCTGGTCGAGTATTATCACAGGGACGTTGAGACAGAACAACAAAACGAGGGCGGCGGGGCGGGGACAAAAAAAGAAGGAGGATGAAGGAGACAAGGAGTCAAAGTTAGTAGGAGTCGAAGAACCTTGAAGGCGTGCAGCAGTGCAGCAGTGCGGCAAACGGAGTACTCCCGGGAGCAGGTACAAATCTAGGCCAAGCCTTTTGTTTCTTTTCATTTCTTGGAGTACTAAGTATTTCTTTTGGCAAGACCCTCGAGTCCTGGCTTTTGGACCGGGTCGAGGATCACGGAAAGGGCTGTTAAGGCTATGTTTAGGTAGGTTGACCAGTGGGGAGGGGGGGTATGGTTGAGAATATGGCTGCGGGAATGAACAAGACAGTGGAGAGAAAGGAAGAAGAAAGAAATAACAACTGAGAGAGAGGAAAGAAAACAGAGAAAACGAGTGTGGGTGGAGGGTGTGGTAGAGGGTGGGGGAGTGTCAAGGGCCTTCAAGAGGGGGTGTCTCTTTCTGTCTCTCAACACCCAGGGGGTACATTCAGCCTCACCACCCTTCACCCTCGACCACCCTCCTCCAGTCCCCCTCGACGGCACACACAGATGGATCTTGCGAGAACCAATCGCCTGGGAACGGCTGGAGGACCATGCTGTTCCCGCTGGCGATCTTGGTTGAGTGGGAGGAGTCCAGTCTACTGTGGTACGGTCTCCAGTCTTTGAGTCGATGGACTTTAGTCGATGGACTCCATTCTTTGGATTGAATGCTCAGATAGTCTCCATCAACCTCGGTGTCCAGCAGTCGAGCACGCTGTTGCACGTTGCATACACGCCCTCTTCATCCCTGTGAGCTGAAGAAGAGAGGAGACCAAGAAGAAAGAAAAAGGGTCTAGTGAGGACAAGAGACTCAAAGCTCCCCGGTGCTGTAGACAGCTACAGATTGACTCGACAAAGCAGCTGGCGGCGTCTGCAAGCCATGGCTCAAATCTCTTCAGGAAAATGAAGAATTGAAGACTGACTGAATCAACACAAATCCTATCTCTTTTCCCAGATCAATATTATCTCGCACCAAACCCACCACCAACTTCATAAATCCACCTCCTATCCATACGTAAACCCACATATCCGCAGTCCCACTCCACGGGACCGACTGACACGAAAAAGCTACGAAAACCGAGAAAATCTACGAAAGAGCGCCCAAGCTTGCTGGGCTGCGCTACGACCAAATGCAGCAAAAAGCGTGAATAAAGTGTGACGAAGCGTGGGAAAGAGTCGCAAAATGTTGGTAAAGGATGGTAGAGAATAGAAGAGGGTGTTAATATGCCGCTGGGCACGTCCTCTGCAGGTACTCTTTATTTCGTAGTCTTATTTCGTACTCTTTCTTTCTCTTTATTGCCCGGGGTCAAGCCGACCATTGAATGAAGTCACTCTCCTCTGTCAATCTTTGACTGCCATGTATTTACTTACCTTGACATCTTTTCCTCTTTATTCAACTTCTGGCAATCCTCCTGCCGCTCACTTCCTGTCCCAGCATCTGCCCAATCTGACACGACCAGGGTTGATGAAGGAGGGCCAGGTTGCTTGGTGCCACTTAACTTCACGCTTGAACTGCACGCTTGATTGCCTTGGTGCCCCCCCCTTCGATTCGATAGTGTCCCCGGCGAAGAAACGCGCCGGCGGGAGTGCAAATCGTCAAAGTAGTGAAAGTCGAGGAAGGCACCAAAAGACAGCAAAGGCCACCAAAGGTAGTTGGTCACAGGTGGCCCACTAACTGTTAAACTTGACCTATTCCTTAGCCAAGGCAATAAACCCCCACCCGGCCAAAGTTGGCAATGGAAATAAACATTGATGTGACGAAGAGTTGTCAAGTAGTGCCGTCTTGAAAGTGAGGCAAGACGAGGCGAAAAGAGGCGAGATCATGATGAGAGATCGTAGCATCGAAAGCATGGCAGATAAACAATTCACAGATAAACTAAAGAAAGAATGTCGATGGACCGATGGACCGAACGTCCACGATACAAACTATCGACACAAGTGCAGACGTCAAAACGGCCGGAGGATGGGCAGTGGTGCAATCTCTTTTGTCCCTCTTCACTCAATTTACTCACCTTCTCTCTTTTTATTCTCTCTCATTCACTCGCCTTGGCCGCAAGCTGCCGGCTCCTAAGTTGTCCTCGGCGCGCGCGAGGCCCAGATAGGTAGAGAGCCGTCGATTTTGGTCGATTTTGGGACGATTAGAGGTATCCGTGCACTTGTCCTAGTTTTGAGCCTTTTGACTACTTGACAACTCGGCCTCCATATTCCGACTGCTTTGTATGTGTACTCTCCATATCCGACTGCTCATCTCAACGTGCAGACACTATGTGAGACATTTTGGAGCAGGCGCAACCTGTGACAATTTCTTCCATCTGCCCTTTCTTTACCCTCGGATAGCTCAAACTGTGTTGAGGGCGCAACCTGTATTTTTTGCTCGAGTTTTCATTTGTTTCCTTTCCAACACAGTCGTCTCGCGTTTCCATTTTTCAACTCTTCTTTCCTCGCTTTTCCCTCTTTTAATGGGTCCTCTCCTCGAGCTCCTCTCTTCCCATGACCCGTCCCCCCCCCCTCTCTCCCATCATCCATTATCCCAGAGTGCCATTCAAGCTAGGCCACGCCGGGCTCGATTGATGGCCCATTGGAACTCTCTCAATCCTTGTCCATCCTTGTCCATCGTGGCCCATCTTTGCCTTTCTGGTGCTGGACAGGCCACAAAGAGAAGAAGAGGGCCAGGCGGAAGACGCGGACGCTTCCGACCCTAGGACAGCCCAGAAGACCAGGCGAGTCCCAAGAGCAAAAAAAGACTGCCCAAGAACATTACAGGGGGTGTTGAGAAAGACACGAAAAAGACAGGGGCTCCCCTCAGCTGCAATTGCCAATACTGAGGACTGAGTAGCTGGCCCATTTTACCAGCTCCTGACCCAACGATTTACCCCTGGACTCCATCCCACGGAGACAAAATCAGCGGCATATGCGTGCAGTGCAATGCAGCGCAGTGCAGAGTGCAGCTTCTTTTCTTCTGACGGAGTATGGCACGCATGCATATGCATAGCCGGTAATGAGATTCTTGGTAAGAGTGGGTTGAAGAAGAAAGAAGAGAAGGAAGAAGGAAGAAGAGAAGAAGAAGCAATAGCTGAAGAACGACAAAGCACGACGAAGGATGAACCCAGCTCGGTCCCAGAGAGGAAAGAATCCGGGAATACGGAGCAAAACAACACACAGACACACCGACGTAAACACGGATGTTCATGCTCCTCTCACGAACGACGAGATGCAAAAAGTGGACAAGATGAAAATCTTTTCAAATAAAAAAGGGGAACGAACACCGACCGTGCGTGCGGCTGGACTCGCCCAGACAAGACACCAAGAGATCCTTCCCATGACCCAGTCCGCCCGTAACCAAACCAAAAACTCTCAAGGGTTAGGCCAGGCACAAACCAAAGAGCCAAAATCACAATTCCCATCCCCAAGCTCCCCAAAATCCCATCATGACCGCCGCAAAAGGAGAAAAGATGCGCCCGTTCCTGGCGCCCAAGACCCACTGTAAAAGAAAACACAGGCCCAAAAAGACTGCGACACAGGACACTCCACTGGTCGCTGGTTGGTCGCTGGTCGCAAGAGAGGGGAAAGGGGGGAAAACACCGCCAGCGCGAAACCCAGACACACTTTTGGGCCAAAAGAAAAGAGGAAATACCACCTCAACCTACAGCGGAAGCTGACCCGTGGCCGTCCCGGGCCCTCTTGCTCCAAGACAAAAACCAACAAGATGTACTGTCGTCTATTTTGTCTTGGCTTGCAAGAAAAAGGACGAGGAAACGAGGCACACTGTTTTACATTTGTTGGAGTTGTCCAGATAACTAGATAATTTAGAGTAAAGCACGGGAGTGGGTGGAGATGCTCAGGTACGGAAGGCGAAAAGATGGGAATCGTCGAAACCGAGGGAGATCACAAATAGGAAAGTGAAAGCGATGGGAATACCTCGATGGGGAGGAAGCAATTACATCAGGAGGAGAAGGAGGAGGAGGAGTAGTCGGGAGTAGTCAAATACGAAGACTCGATGTGAGCAAACTCCGTCAAAATATGACACGTAAAAATGGACAAGACACGACACGAAAAGGACGCGGAATAGCTGCAAGTACGAGTTCGGCCAACATCGGCTTGCGTCGTCTCTGCCGTCCATTGCCGCTGTATGCGACAACGAGAAAACTGTGATCATGGATAGCTATTGTCGCAGAGATAATCATCAGGAGAAGATGCACATCAAAACCACATCAAAACCACATCAAACCACACTGGCCATTGGACATGGACACCTGCGCGAAATGACGACAAACACGGAGCCGATCAGCACGGCGATGGTGTCCCAGTATTCCAAAATAATCCTACTCAGTAGAAGCCCATAAAATCCCAGAAACTGGGGGGAAAAAAAGGATGCAGCCAGGCCTCTGTGACTGGAGCCTAGGTGGTGCTGGGTGCTGGCGCCGATTGTGCCTGGAAAAGAAAAGCATCCCCTGGTCGTTTTTGTGAGTGCAGCTGGCCAGACACAGCCTTCCAAGCCTCCAAAGGGCCGCCCGCTGGGTTCAGGCCCCCTGTTCAGACAGCAACGCTAGCAGGATGATCACTGACGGGGATGGGATGAGGGAAGAGACGTCAAAGAAAGAAATCGAAATGGAAATGTAAATAGAGGAAATACTCGTATTACTGAAGTGAATCGACGATGCAGAGAACATGTGAAGAAAATGTGTACTTGTATGCTAAATAAAAGAGAGACACATTCCTTGTTCATTTTTATGCGTCTTGGCAGTTCTATACACGTCATGTGGTTTATCTTGGCTGTCGATACAAACTGAATATATTGAGTATTTGTTTGATTTAAATAAAGAGATCGAAATCTTTTTATTCGCAAACAATTATTTTGAAAATATAAATATCTTTTACTATTTAAATTAATTTCTTGAAAACAATACGACTTGAATAAATTCTTAACAGCCCTACATAGATTAACCGCGTGACCTGTACCTCAGCACGTACTGTACTCAGACAGATCTTGTAATGCGTGAAGCCGTTTGACGTGCACCCAACGTGATTTAGATCGAGTAGGACGTTGTACGACGGGTTTGTTTCCGGTGAACAGGCATGTGTACTCCGTTCTTGTGGCTCTTGTGTGTCCGTTCTTGTCTACGCAGATACGACTGGCACGATCTCGGACATTTTCTTCGTTTTTCTGACTCTTGGAGGCTATCTGGCATTCCTTTTTGCAAGACTACCGCCGAACTACAAGAGGCTACTTTCTTATGTCCTATTGTGGTTCTCCCTTCTTCGCCTGGCTATTTATTGTCCTTGTCTCTTTACTTCCTCGAAACAACTCCCGCCATCTCCTCGACACGGAAACAATAAAGGGAAGACAAGGAAGAGGAGACAGAAGAAAGCAATGAAAGTGAGTCTCGTCATCCCCTTGGGCTGATTGGACTGTGGGTTCCGCCATCTTGGACTCTTCTTCCTTGTTACTTAAAGGTAGTTGTTATTTCTGCGTCGTGGTCTTGCATTGGTTTGGCATGGTCAGGTCTTGGTCCGAATCCTTTGCTGTTGAATCCTTTCTCTCACCGGTTGGTCCCCAGAATCCGCTAAAAACTTCCCCGAGCTTGCTGTCCACGGCGCCAATCCAGTTCAGAGAATAAGAATTCTGTATTCCTCCACCCCTGTGTTGCTGGACCGTCGGCCCTCTTTCTCTCGAGATGCTTCCTTTTTTACTTTCTTTTTATTGCCTGTCTTCTTGGCTCTTTGTT
Organism: Ophiostoma sp. CBS 140.51; assembly: GCA_029298735.1. Classification (NCBI taxonomy): domain Eukaryota; kingdom Fungi; phylum Ascomycota; class Sordariomycetes; order Ophiostomatales; family Ophiostomataceae; genus Ophiostoma; species Ophiostoma sp. CBS 140.51. Next base: position 75,921 of record JANSLP010000108.1, read on the forward strand.
CAGCCACGACTGTCTGCCGTCTCCGCTTGGAGTCCGCTTGAGGTTCGCTTGGTTACTTCTCTTCATGCAGCCCTTGCATTTGTGAGTGTTTTGTATTTCTGCAAGCCTGTTTGCTCTTTTGCATTGTGTTCAGGAGGCAGGAGTAATGAGAGGCAGGAGAGGGTGGAAAGTACCTCCGATGGCAGAAAAGGAGCTGGATGTGAGACATCGTCTAGACCGTCCAGCCACTGTCCTGTGCCCAGTCTGCCCTCTGCCACTTTTCTGTCTTTTGTTGCCTCTTGTCTCCTGCCTTCCCCTTTCTTAGCTAGAGGAGCCAAGCAAACCCAAACGGTAGACATTTTTCATCTGTCCTATTATGTAAGAACCTACCCCCTCTTCCCCATTTCGGAGATTTAGATCGAAGTCGAAGAGAGAGAGAGAGAGAGAGAGTTGCAAATACTCCTTGCAGCATGCCTTCAGCTATGTCTCGAATGATTTTTATCGAGAGGTTGGCACGATCGCAGCAAGAGACAAAGTTGAACGGCATCGTTGACCGCCTCGTTTCGTCACCGCCTGTTTTCTGTAAGTCAACGACGTCGTGCATCGTGCATCGTGCATCGTGCGTCGTGGTGTAGTTGCTGTTTCTTTTCCTTCTCTCGGGTTCTTTTATTCCTTTTCTTGTTTCCATTTTGCTTCTTTTTACTTTTTACTTTCTTTTCTGTCCTTCGCTTCCGGCTGATCGACAGCTGGCCGGTTGACCACCGCGGAACTTTGTTGCAGCTTCCGGTGTGGATAAATTCGGGGCATTTTTTGGAGACTTTGAGGCTTGCGTGTGGGAGGTAGCTTGCAGGGTATGAGACAATGGAAACAAGAAGCAATTCTGCCTTCGTCACTGCGAAAGTTGCAGGGCGAGCATCGTTGATTCATTACCACCTGCCACTGCAACTCGACTTTACCACTGCGACTCTAAACGGGCATGCCTAGACACGGAAAACGAGATGCCGGGTCTGCAGCGTACCTTTTTTTTTGTCTGCAATTGCCTGCAGTTAATTATTGTACTAATTGCTTCCTCTTCATGTTTGTCTCATCCTTCTTATGTGTGTCCCTTGCTGTGTGGCGCTCACATATTGCTAGCATTTTTGGCCTTTCAATGTATTGTAGAATGCGACTTTCAATACAGAAAGCCTACAGCTGCTCTTTTCATACTGCAACCTCCTCATTCAGCCTCTTACTGCTCCAACATCTCCCTTGCCTATTTTTATTCAATAATGCAGTAAGACATTGGCTTGTCTACGGTTTACGGCATTTGCCCGTTATGAGCATTCAATATTGAAGTTAAAGACCAAACGAGACACAACGTGCTGTCTTTCTAAGGCCTTGGTATCATGTGTCTTCTATCTTCTCCATCTTTTACCAGCCCGCCCAGCCCTCATTTTGGCTTCCATCCCTCGCATCACAGCCTCACACTCTTCTTTACACCCACTTCTTGTCACGCTTCTTGCCTCTTATCTTAAAACGACAAAAGTAGGCGAGAAGGTGTACTTGGAGATGGAGCCCCGTCAGCATGATGCATCGACTCCGTATTCTGTCTTCCGTACTCCACGACGTAATACGCTGCTCTCATAGAAACATACTCCGTAATGTGATATTCAGGGTACGGAAATATGACAGAACGCAAAATAAGGGAACAAGGGACAGTCGGGCCTCCTTGTCCGCTCCTCGTCAAAGATGTCTGGTCCGTGTTTATTCTCTTATTCTCACGGACCTGTCGTATCCTTTCGTTAATCTTCTCTGTGTCCCCTTCTATTTCAAAGAAGGTGGCACGTGCAATCCACGGCGACCTCCGTGACGGGCAGTGAGAAGCACGAATAAATGCCTGTATGGTAGGAACATGAGCATGTCGTAGAAATTACGTTTTACGGAGCAAGGCGAGCTGGAGTAGCGTCGTGCCCAAACGGAGCAGTCTCGGCCCCTTCCCCCCATTTACCCCTACCCTTCCTTCCGTCCTCAATCTTCCCGTCGTTGCAAGAGGCGATGTTGCCTTCTCCTCGAGAGTCTCCTTTGCCTAGCCCAGCCCAGCCCTGGAATTAGAGATTCCAGGCCTTACTTGAATGCACGACCGAGATGTATTTGTGATTGTCGGTGATGATCTTGACAAATGGAACGTTTCGTTTTTACGTGTTGTTTTCTTAAACGTCGACATTATTTATTTTACACGCCTCAATCATTTGATTGCCTCATTTGTTTCTAAACTCAAAACTCCATGACTTCACGGACCAAGTTGCCTCCTTTCATTTTCCTATTGTCTCTTGATTTCATTGTGAGGCACTGCCGGCCAGTCATCCTCTTCTCACATCTCATTATTTTATGCCTCTGTCGTATTCTGTATTGTTGTATTTTTGTATTCTTGTATTTTGTATTTTTGCAAATGGCCGGATTGCCGGCAACGGCCGTTTTGAGACACGCCCCCAGACTCGCATTTTTGTGAGTGTTGACAATGACGAAGAGATTCTGTGTGTTGTTGTTAGAAAAAAGCAGCCCCATTTTATGATGTATCTATTTTCCGGCACATTCTCTTGCCTTCCTTTCTTGCACCTGTGACGCCTGAAATCGCCTCTACGTCTTCCTATTCGTGCCCTCGTTTTACCAAGTCAACTCCTTTGCTCAGATACAACCAAGATACGAAAATCGTAAATCGTCAAGAAGCCACGCCGACGAGAGAGAGAATAAAAAAAAGAAGGTCGCAATGCCCCATCGTATCCGGGTTCCAGACTGCCCACCCCTCTTGTCTTGGGCTCGTTACTGGGCAGCGGCACATTGTGCATTTCGTCTTTCATCTTTCGTGCATCATATGTCGTTTATGCTGAGTATTTTGTATTTTGCGCCCCTGCACATAATTTATCCATTTCGTGCACACGACACACACGTAACGCATGCACGTATATCCACTGAATATCCCAACTGCACATCCGCCAACTGCACAACGATCAACCCGGTTAATGGATTCAGCATTCCCCATTATTTTGTGATTGAGTGACAGATTAGCGACCGCAGGAAAAGAAAGAAGAGGAAAAAGAGCAGAAAAAAGAGAGAATGGGGGAGCGACAAGCGAAAAGAAGCGAGAAGTGAGAAAACGCGGCTGCCCAACAGCGCACGGGAAAAATAGAAATAGAAAAAAGGCACGGCCAAAAAGAGGAAAAAGTCGCGCGGCAGTCCCTTGTTCTGATCTACTGAGTACCTACAACTGCCATTTTGACATGTTGACAAGTTTGACACCTTTTTCTTTGTGCGATAAATCCTTCGTCGTTGCACCGACAGGACAGAGAAAAAGAATGCCGATGCTCTGTGCTGTGCATCTGTCCCGGAGCCGCCTTTCCTCTCCTCCCACCTTCGATCCTCCATTCTCCTCGATCACAAGCATGAAGGGGTGCAGACTTGCAGAAGTGCAGGCAACATGCAGCAGCGCCGAGGACATTGTCCACCAAACAGAGTGGCCGACGAGGCACACCCTTTCTCGTCCTCCTCTTGTCTTCCTCTTGTCTTCCCTCTCCTCCCACATCCTGCCCAATCTTAGCGTGGGGGACCAGCCCCCCTCCTGTCTTCCGTCCCCTGCTCGCGCCGGGCAAGGATCTGCCCGTACCCCTGTCATCTTTTTTCTTGGTGTCCTTGGACTTTGCTTGTCGTCTGTCCCTGTTCCGTGCCACTAAAACAAGAAGCCTGTCGCCCATCACTGTCTCCCCTCAAGCGCCCCTCTCTCAGTGCTTCAAACACTGCCATCTTTTCCTTGTTCCCTGCTATCAGATCCGGGGACAGCGCCCGTCCGCCTTGCCTTGACTCAAAAACAACTGTCAGTGACCAGCTAACCAGCCGCTGGAGCCACTGGAGCCCGATACCCTAAGTGTCAGTGTAGTCCCCGCAATCAGCACCCTGTATTCCATCTTATTCAAATCATATCATCTTTCAGGGCTCTTCACTCGAAACAAGAATAAAAAATAGGGCGGTGATCGGCCTCTGAGGCTGTTTTCCGGGGCTGTTCTTCACCCATCCTGGGCGCACCTGGGGCTGAACAGATTGAGAGCACTAGTGGTATTTCTTGGTCGTTGTATTCGGTGACGAGTGTGACTTGTAAAGTATCGAAGTAATTGAGAGGGCCTTTTAACTTTTCTTGTTGGTTTCATATCTCCAACGTCGCACCTCGTGTCGTCTGTTGGTGCTCTATCCGCTGCCTGTTGTCTTTGTCTCACCGCTTTTCTTCCTTTCGCCCTTGTATCGTGACACCTGTGTTTCTTTTTTGGTCCTCTCCCTCTGATCTTGCTATTGTATCGTAAGAACCGGTTCCTCCAGTTGACGCCAACAGTTGACTTGCAGGGAGATACAAGTGACCCGCGTTGCGCGTCTATTTTGCCCTTGCACGACTGCTCTTTCAACGACTGTTTCGCATAATTGTGTGCTTCTCATATTTACTTTGTTTACCGACACCAAACGGGTAACTATGGCGAAGACCTCCGTGTGATAGAGGCTTGCTGTCGGCGTACGGCTTGCTTCCGAGGAGAATTACAATCTCTCTCTCTCCCCCCCTCTCTTTCAAAAAGGGAGTGCCTGGCCAGGCCCAGCAGCTTGGACTTGGGGATTTGTTTTTGCGCTCACAGGACTGTTTTTGTGCGTTGGTGGGTGTGCTCGAGTGTGGTCGAGGTGCTTGTTGGTTGTGGTGGCGGTGGTGGTGTGCCTCTCAAAAGGTGATATCTCATATTTTCAACGCACTTTCCCAAAGATTGCTTTCGCTGCACACTTCTTCACTCTCATCTCCTCTGTGATCCTCTCCCCCCTCTTTTCCAATTTGCCGCTGCTGGCGGGAGCGCCAGTTTTCCAATAGTGTCTTTTTGTCTTTTCCGGAGTTGCCTGCACGGTTTTATGTCGCTTTAATCATATGGACCTCACACCTTTCTGCGATTCACCACGCATCTTCATCTCTCGCAACGCCTCGAAGCAAGGAGGCATCTCGGTGGCGTCTACTCTCCAGTCAAAAGGCGAGAGGACTTGACTCGACACCGACAGTCTGCTCGTCTCTCTCTTGTCATTGAGTCGTCATCCCGTCACCGCCCCTCCTTTCTTTCTTTCTTTCTTTTCTCTGATCCTTCTGTTCTTCTTGCCACCCATCGTGGCCATATATGTCTTTTGTTTCGCCGGTCTCGTTTCGCCATGCCGGCACCATCTCCGCATTTTGTGTGATTTTTGTGTGTATCTCCTCGTCTCCCGTGAGATCCGCTGCCTGTCCAGCTGAAGTCGACGTGCATCGAGTGCATACATAGACGCATCCTCGAATGAAACCAAACAGACGGACTCCTTCGCACCTCTCCCAAATCTCCTTCCCAAATCTCCTCTTACGTTCCCCACTCACTTCAAACATTTTGGCTGTCCATTGCGGCGCGGAAAAAGGAGAGTGGGAAAGTGAGAAAGTGGAAAAGAAAAGTGATGAGCAAAGATGGTTGCAGTGGTTGCGTTGCAGTCTCCGTCCCAGGAAACTCAAGAAGCCAGAATGAGCTAAGAAAATCCCAAGAGAGACCCAAGACCCAGAGTTGTTCCCAAAATCCCAAATGATTGTCACAGACGATGCGTCTCCCAGTGGTCCCAAATGGCCCCGTTGCCCCCGCGGATGGCGTCCCGGTGACCAGGGGGCCTTGTCCAACAAGCGTCTTAAGCGTCCAAAGCCGTCTTGAGCGTCCCAAATGTCCCAAATGTCCCCAAGCCTGCAGGTGAAGTGCAGGCCGCTGGACCAAACGAACATGGTTATTGGTTCCGCGCACGAGAAGACGGAAACCGCGCTAAGGTGTGTCTCGGTGCACACAAAAAGGAGAGTGCAAGTGGAAAGGAGAAGAAAAGGAAAACGAGAAACAAAAATGATATATGAGAGCATCGTCTCCTCCTTTTTTTGTCTCCCCTCCCGACTTCCTGGGAGTGGGTCTCTCCCGGCTTCCCCTTCCTCTTTGAAAATGTTTATTTCCCGTCTCCCCACGCAAGTCCCGGAACACGGCGTATCCGTTCCAGGCTCATTTCCGTGATAAATCCAAGGAGAGGAGAGAAGGGGAGGAGACGACAAGAGTATTCTATCATATTTTTATGAAGACAGACTGCAGTGATGTTGCTTTTTGTTTCTTTTCAGAGTGCATTTTATGTTTCTCTTTTCTGCAACAAACAGGAGGTGAGATGATCGTCCTTTTGTCGAAGACAGAAGATGAGGGCTAAGAAAAAAGAAGGAAGAAAAGAAGCAAAGATAGTTCATACTATTGTCAAAGAAGAGCAAAACTACGCAGTACGTGCATATTGTCAATCAAGCACAACTTGCGGTCAAGTTCGGAGTTCAGCGAGGCCCAGCCAAGAAAAACATGGGCTCTAATGATAACACCTTGTTCCTCCCGAAAAAAGACAGCCCAACACGAAATACTCCGTTTCTGTCTCTGCCCGACCTTGTCCCTTCTTGTCCAACCCCCCCCCCCCACCTCATTCTTTTTTTATTTTGTTCTGTGGATGACCCCCCAGTCCGTCCCATCACGACGGTAGCCGGTAACGGGACAAAAAGAAAGGAAAGCCTTGGAAAAAGCAAGTTGAGAAGGAAAGAGGGACGAGACGGGGAAAAGAGTGTGTCAGAAAGTGCTGGTAAGAAAAGGGAATAAGACGCCATTTCGTTGAGAGTGTGGAAAAAGACCCAAGAACCACAAGAAACTACCTAGAAACGACCCAAGTGCAACTCACACCAGCCGCGAACAGACAGCAACATCGATGCAAGAGCGACAGTACGACCCTGATACCAGAAGAGAAAAGAATGACGAAAGAAAGTCCGAGAGGAGAAATCCAAGAGACAAACTGTCGGAAGAGGAACCAACATGTTCAGTATTTTGTGGTTGCCTACCATTGCCTTTTATGACAAGACTTCCAACAGAATGACACCAACAGACGCAGGCACACCCTTGTCCCCAAACGGTTTCCCCTCCTGTTAGCAACCATGAAAGAAAGTCGCAAGAAAAAGCAAAGAAAAAACCAACAAAAATAGGCACCTCGCTGCATATCGTTGTAAAAACGCAACGCTGTTGGCAAGTCACAACTGTTGCCAACGTTCTCGATGCTCCCAAAACTCTGTCAATGCTGCCGTACGACGTGCTTTTGTGCCCAAGATGCATCCAAAAAAAGCACCCATGGCATCTCGTTTGCCGAATTCCGTAGGCCGTATCCCGCAACGCCATATCTCCCGTCTGCAAGTGTCAAGAAGAGGAAAGGACGGAAAAGAACGACATTAATCAAGGGTTGCGTCGACTTGACAGTGAACGGTTGATCCCATAAAACCGTTCGTGCGTGTGGTTGCACTGCGTCGACATGAGAGAAAGTTAAGCTATTTTGATATTCTCCTGTTCTTTTCTTCTCCCCAAAGAAGAAACTCGCCGCTGTCTGTTGGATTCGGTCCGCTGTTGCAGGGTAATAACCCGTCGTGCATTTACTTTGACTTGCCTGTCGTTCTCCGTAGTACAAGTAATACAATAAAAAGAGTCTGACAGGCGTTGATGCAATATTACCGGATCCCCGGAGATCCTAGGAAAATCCACGGAAACCCAAATCCCACAATCTAAAGCCTTCTTTAATTCACTCCGCATCCCATGTTTCTTTTTTGTTGTTCAAGCTTACCCCATGACCTTGACTAATGTGGTGGCTACCTCAGACCCGAGAGACAGGACTCTGGGACTGGGACGGGAAAAGAAGGAGGGGGGGCACAAAAAATGAGTGTGAGCCAGTGAAAAGGCAAGAAGGCAGAGAAAGAGTGGGAGGAATGGGGGTGTGGATGGCAGGGGCTTGCATTAACTGCGGGCGACAGAAATCGTGAGTTGCTGTGCTGGGAAAAAGATGCAAAAGTGTGAGTGAAAATGGGAGAAAAACTGACAGAATGCACGTTTTGTCACATTTACATGGGGATAGAAACAAATGTTGGCGCGAAACGCAAGAAAAAAGCCTCGACCAAAGAAAAGACTGAACTGAAGATCACCAAGGAGAAAGGCAAAAAGGCAGAGCGGTAAAATTATAGACAGTCGTCAAAAAGGTGAGAGTTGACAGGCAAAAGTGACAGACTAATGAGAGGCAGTTTGAGAAGAAACACTACGAAGACTTAAACGAGAAACCCACCAACGAAATCCCAAGAAGTAGGCACAGCGTTGCATTGTTGGCATCATTTGTATTTACTTCACCACAGCCACAAAGAAGAGAATATCCTACCAGCCCTCCCAGAAGGAAGAAGGAAAGAAAAGAAAGAAAGAAACTCGTGAATCCAGGAGAAAAACAAAGAAAAGCCACACAAGAGAAAAAGAAAACAAAAATCCAGGCTCGCGGTACGGCACTCTTGCAACTTTGCAACTGTTACGAATACGTGGTAAGGTTGTGAACACCGTGTGATGGATCATATCAAGAACACAACAGCGACGCGGACCTGGCCACCGAGCAAGGGAGAAGAGGAAACAGAAACAGAAGCGGAAACACAACAAGGCCCCCCGGGACCAAAACCGTCAGCATCAACGGTTGCATTTTTTACTGCTTTGGGAAAACGAGGCAGATGTAGTATTGGGGGCGCGGTTGCATTGTAGTAGAATTTCTTCAGGAGGATTGGGACCACCGGGAATGGCTGGGGTCAGAGTCTTGTTGGGTTTCGTTATTTTGCTCTGCTTCTATCATATTTATTTGAATTCAGTCCTGCTCCTGCTTGGAGGAGTCTCCGGTGAAAATGACTGGTTACCAACAGTCAGGGGGCATGGCGCTCGTGATGGAGGGTCAATGGGAGGGCAGTTATGACTCGGGCCGGTGATGAGACAGGCCAGAGAGGTGGACGACGTAAGAAGGAGGGGACACGACGAGGGGAGGTCACGAGAAAATGGCAAAAAGAGCCGAGAAGGAGCCCCAATAATGGGGGAGCTGAAAGTAGGAGGAAGCACGTCCCACGAAAGAAAAAGGAAAGACGATGGCGACAGAAAGATGACAACTACTGAGTGCTCCGTAAAGAATAAGCAAAGAAAAAGAAAACAAAAATGACAGCATAGTGACGAAACAAAAGCGAAAGCAACAAGGAGGGGAGCCTGAGCCCAAATGTCCCTTTGTCCAAGCTGTCCCAAGCACGGCAGCAGGGACTCATACCCCATCGATGGAGCCCTTCTCGGTTGAAGCAGAGAAAGTCGTGATTGTACTCCGTACTGAGTGCCTAGCTTTCGGAGAAGAAGCTGGCATTAACCTACCCTTGACTTGCTTGGCATTGCAAAGAAGGCTGGCATTTTGACTTCGCTTTTCCGTCTATGAAAATGCCATGTTTTGCAAAATGCTTATGCTTAAAGTGTTTCACAAGAAACTATTGCGGTTGATAAGGAAGTTGATAAACTGTGAACATACACATATTTACTTTAGCTCATTACTCATGATTCACTCTCCAAGTTCTTGTGAATAAAGTTGCCGACTAAGAAATCAACAGCGTCGTGTCCGGAGTACTCCGCCTTTTTGTCAAGTCCGTCTCAAACACACGGGGCAGGCAGGGTGGTAGACACGGGAGCACGGTACATTCTGGCCCTGGGGATCCCAGGACCTGGACCATCGCTATCTCCGTTGGCCCAGGCCCTCGGTGCAGTCTCCATCAATCACGGACGGAGTGAATGAGCTCCTCTCTCACACTCTATCCTCTCCCATCCCAGGGTACCACACCCTCGGCGCATTTTCCTACCTGACTTGGAACTGAGCTGGAGTTGAAAAAGAAGACGGATACAGCAGAGGTGGAAAGAGGCGGACAGCAGACGCGGGACGGAGCAACTAACGACGAGCAAAAAGAAAGAAAGGCCAGACCTGTCCCAGAGCTTAAAAGACCCAGAAAGACCCAACATCTGCTCCTAAGAAGCGGGCCAGTGCTGCAGTGGCACCGACCGCAGCAGCGAAGTGTTTGGTAATTGATGCAACTTTTTGGAGGGTCGCTCGTCGAGAGGGTGGGCATCCTTTCCAAGGAGATGGAAGAGGAGGGGGACCAGAACGGGGGCGAGGGGGTGCATTTTTAGACTTGCACGGGGGGCAGGGTCGTATTTTCCAAACAGCCCTCCTTTCCAGCTGAGAAGAAAACAACACAAAACAACGAGGAGAAAAGGGGAAATCAAAGCAAAAGAAAAATGACAACTGACAGAAGAAGCAAAGACAGGGACAGCACACGCAAAAATCCCAAGAACCGAGTGTAACACGCACCCGGTCGGACTTGGTTTCGTTTTCCTGTCTCTGGTCAACAACGTATTGCTGTCCCTGTTCCTATCCCTGTTTTGATTTTTGTCTTTATTTTTCTTTGGTCCGATCCCCAGAACCTGGACAGCTCGTCGGGATCGAAGTTTTTTTTGCTGAGAGCGGATGAGAGAGACAGAGAAGTGGGAAAGACAAGCAGCCAAGAAGCCAAGAAGGGAAAGGGGAGGTGGTATTGACTGACGCAGTGACCGTCGTGTTGGTAGCCTGTCGATGTTGTAAACAGAAAGGAGTCTGTTTAGGTGTGGCTTGTGTTGTTGCTGCCTTTGATTTTCTGTTTCAGATACATTTGATATCCCTCTGTCCTCTTTTGATATCGTTTAGTCTCCCATTCATCTTCACTTTTGCTCTTTCACACATCTTCTGTAACTGAGATATCAAACAGAGCAAGTGCTTCTGTGATATCTTGGACCAGACCAAACGGGACTCTCCCTGTTGCTGTAAGTTTGAGATTGAAAAAAAGGAGTTCGGATCAAAGTGCTAATAAAATATGCAGGGACAATATCAGCCGCAATATCTCCATACAAAATACACAATCACCAACACGAGGCGTTTATGCGGGCGCCAATATGTCTCCTAAAGACAGCCCAAACGCCCAAGGAGGCGTTCAGGGCAGTTCGAGACTCGAGGTGTTCAGCCCAGAAAGGTTGCGAGGGATGCACGTGCAAAGCACAATAAGAGTGTATGTGTACACAGTATGTGCATTTGTGTGCCTGCTCGAAGAGGAAAGCGTGCGGGAAAACGCCACATTTGATATTGAAATCCCAGCCCAAAGCGCAGCCAAAAGGAGGCAAGCCAGCAGGCCAGTTGCCGGCTTCCGTGCCTTTGAACCTTTCAGCCTTTTTGGTGGCGGTCTGCATTTTCTCCTTTTGGGAAACTGCATCCCGTCGAGATGATGGGAGGACAGCTCTACACATGCAAGATGCAATGCAAGCGTGGGCAAGTGCCCGCGGTACGCAAGAAAATAGGCCGTGTAAGTGTGTAATTGTAGAAAATGCAAGCGCACAGCATGTGATACGGCCATAGGCGTCCAAAATAGTTCGCAGAAAGGGGCCATCGTGACGAAATGGCGACGAAACAAGTGTTGGACGAGATACAGCATCTAGCCTCTTCTCTTCCTCGAGCTTTCCATATTGTGTGCACACCATCTTTGTTTCGCGTTCATTTTATCTTTACTTGAACACTTACATCGCCCTCATTGGCCTCTCAATTCTTCCTTTTTCTCCGCCCCTGGCTGCAATTGCCTGGTAAGACATTTGGGATGAAGCTATTGAAAATACCAAAGTGACGAGACGAGACAGTGACGTGGACAAAACACTGAAAGGGAACAGAAAGGGGACAGAAAAGGCACACAAAATCGCAAAAGAGGCACAGAATAGGGACAGAGAGTCAGTCCTTGACTATTTACGCTCTAGCAGGTCTTTGTCCCTTGGCCTTTTCGGAGCTTTTTCTGGCATCTAGGTGTGTCGCCATTTGTTTTGGTCAGGAACAAGAGGAGGAGCAAGAAGGGGGTCACTATGCCGAGATCCGAAAAACGTGAAGCAATATGCTGTCAACGAAGGGATGGCAAGTCCAGAAGTCGCGATGTAGGGAGATGTTGATAAAGGTGGCCTAGACTAGACTACGATGAGGGTGGTCAACAAATCTTTTCCGAGGGAGGGCTGCGCAAACAATGAATGGCGTTATCTCGCAAAAGTACATCGTTTACAGATGCAGTTACGCGCATTCACAGGTTCAAGAAGTGCTGTTCAAAACGAAGGTCTCTTGCGCACCTTCGTGCACACCTTTTGACCCCTTCCTTCGAAGCGGGATCAGTCTGCGTCGTTTTGAATCCTTCGCCCAATGCTGGAGGGAGTCGATTCTTGTCTTCTTCTGTTCTCTTCATCGAATGCTTTTTGTCATTCCTTTTGTGTTTTCTGTGCACTGACTACGAGAAAGCCAAGCTGACGATACTGGCCATAATCCTTCACAAGGGATGTCAATGTAAAAGACGAGCCTCCGCCGAATGCCAATCCTGTTGTCTTCTTGGCCAGTTGTGGCATTTGGCAATACTTTGCTGCGTTGTTGGCAGGACAGAAACAGGACGAGACAGAAAGAGTGATGGATACTGTATGGTATGTCGTCCAAAATGTATGACACTTACATCTGCCCTTTTGCTTCCTTCGGCCGTGGATCCCGGTCTTGGCTCGTTGGAGATACCAATCTTGAATCGTTGATCGTTGGTGCATCTGTACTGAGTAGTCTGATCTGGTGGGAAAGGCAAGGCACTCAGTAGTCTGTAGTCAACTGTTGTGCTTCAGTGACGGCTAACAAAGGTCATCGTGCAGCGACGATCTTCTTCAAACGGCCGCCATCTCTGGCCGTTTTCCCTCACCATTCATCTCTGCCTTTACAAAAGAAAGAAGGGACCAGACAAGACAATGGTGGGCGTTTCCACAGTGGGACTTCGGTGGTTCATTGTGCGACAAACTCACCAAAAGTGTGCGACAAAGGAGAATGGTCAGGAAAGGGAGAGAATAGAGGGTCGTTTCAAACGACGATCCTTGGAGCCTCCCCCAGACTGACAGGTGGAAGAAGGCAAAGAAGCAACGACACTGTCAATCATTTTCCCTTTCCACTGAAATTCTCAATCCTTACAGACCTTGTCTCCATGGAAAAGGACCGCGCAGAACTCGTACTCGTACAAAGCCACAAAACAGCAACCAGTCAACTTCCTTCTGTCTCACAAATTCTCTTGTTGTCTTACCAGCTTGTCTCCTCCTGTCTCCTCTGTCCCTGGCTTGTCTCAACTACAAAGCTGTCCTTGTGCTACAGTGGTGACTGACAGATATGGATGGATAAGGTTGTGCAGCTGTCGTGTTTCTACCTCTGACGTCTCCTCCAGTTCTGTGCTTTGTTTTCCATGTCTCCATGTTTATTCTTTTCCGATAGCCGTGCATAAATTTGAATTTCCGACTTGCAGTCCCGAGCCGGTACCTGCTTTTGCTTTTGCTTTTGCTTTTGCCTCTGTTTCTAAAATAACAAATAGCAAAATATGTGCTCCTTCTTCTCCCGTGTTTGTGACGAGACAAGGCAAAGAGTGGATGTCGTGGAGAAGAGAGTGGGCGGTGGTGGAGTGACGCCCGTTCTTTTTTGTGCCCTGCCTCAGGGCACGTCAATTCAATACGAGGGTATGAAGTTATGGAACGATCAAGAAGCGGATCGGGGGTGGCCGGCAGTCTCAAAGGGTCTCGAAGTAAACATACTCCATAGGGGGTTAATGTTCCCCCAGATATTGGGCCCGTTTCGCTTCGACTCGTAACAAACAGGTAAGGCGTTGGTTTGCGGATCCGCGACGGGGTCCACGCCAGGCCAGATCTAGAGGGGAGTGAAAAGACAAAAGAGAGTGAAAGGATTGCAAAAAAGGTTTGAAGACGACAGAAAATATTGAATGCAGAGTTTGCAGAATTTTCAGAGTATGCAAAGATGTACCTGGATGGAGAGTTTTCGGCGAAGACGATGTTGTTGGGGCGTTAAATACGAATGGAAGACAGAAACAAGATTGTTTGAATCCTTTCATCAGAAGAAAACGGAGCAAAAAGCTGCAAGTCAGAGTTTGTCAACATTGTGTCAACGTTAAAATGCCAAAGTCAAGCTTGTTCGACACAAAGCCTTCATGACCATCAATTTTTCTACAAATCACGACGTGCGCGGTGTCGCATCCCGTCGCAAAAGTACCACCGCTCAATGTATGTCGTACTCATATCTGTCAACGCCTGTAGACCCTTACCCATCGCACCTTCCAACACGGGTTTGACACGCTGATCGCCCCGCGCCGGCCCGCGTTTTTTGTTTGCTTTTTGTCAATCACGACGCGGGAAGGTGCGACTGAGCAACGTTAATTCAATTGACCCTTTTTCGCTTTTCCATGCTCACTCTTTTTTCTTCTTTTACATGTCTTTTTTTCTCTCGTACCCTTTTCCCTCTTTCTTGATCTCAATTCTTATTTCTTATTTCTTCTTCTGCCGATTGATCGATTTTGCCTGTGCTTTTTGGTCTTTCTTTGCTTTTTCAGTCTAGGTTAAGAGACCTGCAAAAGAGCGAGAACAGACAACAGGCGAGAAAAAGAAAAGAAATTGCACACAAATGCATGACGCTGCAAGAAATGCTGGCGAACGGCCAAACCGACGCGGTCGCCACGCGCCGCCATGGAAAATGCAGCACACCGCTGTCAGAACCTTGCATTTCTTGTGTTTGCAAAAAGGGCAACGATGGGCAATCTTTCAAGCGTCTTTCTCAGTGCCTGTCGTTTCTTCTTCGTTTCCATCTATTGTATGCACTGTGTACCAAGGTATCTTTCCCATACCGAGTACTGAGTATGTCGTAGCAAAAGCTGGAGGCTCCAACCGAGACGAGCAAATTTATTGTAAGTCACTGAAGTGGAAAAAAGTCAAAGAAGCGAGAAGCGCGAGGCAAACGCAAAGGAACGAGAATATCCAGCCACGAAAAATACTACATACATAAAACACTTCAAGATACACAGCAATAGATAATTCGCCGTCACTGCATGATACCTGCAAAAAGCACCGATGCCATTGAAAACTGCTGTAGCCACTCCTGGGCCACTGCATGCGTGCCCCCTGTCGCGGTCCGTGTGATCTCCGATGGAACTCAGATGGGACCTCAGATGCGATCTACCGACAAGGGCTAAATAGCCGGTTCGCTGTTCGCTCGCGCCTGTATTGCCCCGGCCTTCACTTGCGACTAACTATCGTGAGAGTTCCTCGCAAAAACAAAAACCTCAACAGAGTCAACATCACCGAAACGAACCTTTTTGTACTCTTGCTAAAAAAAAAAAACACCTTTCGAGAAATAATAGAGATGGCGGGGACTGCGGCTGTGGTGCAAGGGATGATGGCCTGGCCCAACGGTTGAACTTTCAGCTCTCTTTGCCACCTCTTGTCGACTATTGTTCGCTATTTTTGCTGCATTCATACTGAGCATGTCCCGTCTCGACCTTACTTTCTCAACATTTACCGAGAGAAGGCCCCTCTTCGCCTCTTCCTTTATCGTTTGGGCCCTCTTTGGCCCTCTTCGGCCTGCTGTAGCTCTCCCTGTCTTTAGATTTCGCCCGTAGCGGCATGCCGTAGCTTTTCAGTCACTTCACTCTTTCTCTGGGGCTTTCAGGCTCTGGAGGGCTTCTTAATGCTTGCTATTAAGCTCTAAGATGTCCACACAAGCTGACTCCATTGTATTTGGGGCTCCAGCGTATGGAGCTTGAGAGTGTGCCATGGCCTGCAGTGGAGCAACGCCAAGCTTTTCCCGAAAGTCTCCTGGTTGAGGGGTATGCGAGAGAGAGTGTGTATTTGCTTCTTTTTGGTGCGTTTTAGTGGACACGCCGGCGTGGCCTATTATAATTTTACGATCGGCCTTGGAAGCCATTCCAGATGTGAACGGTCGAAGTGGGAAAAGGCGGGCGAGAACCACACGGCGACGAACAATAGGTCTGTGTCTGTGTGTGAGGTGCGTGAATCATGGTTGGGATATGAGAAGAAGGAAGTGCGCCCCAATGCAGTGACGACAAGAAAAGGGAAATTGGATCTCAGAGGGGACCGATCAGAGACGAAAGAGCGACCCGGGAGACTAGTGAGGCAGGAAAAGAAGGAAAAATAGAGGGAAATCGGAGCGAAATATCAGAGAGAAATCAGAAGGAACAAAAGAGGCCCCCGAGTGCCGAGCAAGCCGACACCGAGAGAAAAGGAAGTAGAAAAGCAAACAGAAAAGGAACCCCAGCACGCATCGGGACGCAAGTACGTGGGGAAACAAAAAGAAAGAGAAGAGAGGAGGGAAGAAGGGCAATAACAGCGTGGCTGTCGTCCCATCTTCAAAATACCATAATCATACTTTACACCATGAACCAAGAGAAGCGGTAAATTATGAAGACGGCTACGAATAACCTAAAACGCGGGACCGGCGACCGGGAGTTTTCTTCCTCCCTTGTGCTCCATACGGCTCTTTGTGCTATTGTTCCTTTGTGCACCTGTTGCATATTTTGGCCGTTTATTTTGCTGCTGCGTTTCCTACTGAGTACGTTGGCCTGTGGCCGTTGTCGCTTTTTCCACTCGTTCCATGCAAGGTAGAGAACAAGGGAAAGGAAAAAGAAAAGAGTTAACCTCAATCCACCCCGGGGAATAAAAAACGAGCCAAATGAGACAATCGAGATAATCAGCATTCTCGACACCGGACCCTTGAGCTCAAACTATGCTTGAAGTTGTATGGCTGCCCAGCTAAGCGTGGAGGTGAGTGGCGTGCTATGAAGGCTGGGAGCATTCTGTCCTTGATGGAGCACACCAGACCCCGGATGTGCATCCCTGAATTCGCTTCGTGAACGACGCCGTTTTGCTTTAAGTGGTATCATTCTGTCACGATGATAGGCGCGATGCCGAGAAAGAATCGATCCTAGCCAGGGAGGCAGGGCGACAGCGTTCGCTTGAAGTGTGCGCTTGCATCGTACAGGCAGTGATGACCGTATTTTGTAGATGTAGGGAGGTCAGTATATGGAGTACATTTTTGTCAGGCTTTGATATTCTGTCAACTGTCTCCATATCAGACCCATAACTTTGTGGGTGATGGAGTAGTTAGTGCAGCCAGTTCTCGGGGCAATTACTCTTGGGGCCGTTTTTGGTGCGTTCCCTTTTTTAGTGCCAAGTTATAATTTATAATTTATCTCCTTAGGGACGAAAATATGACTTTTTTTAGTGGGCCCTCTGTGGGTACGTGAGGACTTTTGTTTACATTGGTGACAGGGGTACGCGGTCCACGA